>JAQMYG010000016.1:21976988-21998581 GCA_030014215.1 Clariallabes teugelsi
ATGGGGCAATAAAATGAAGTCAGCTGACCACCTGAATGTACTGAATCACCAGGTTATCACATCTATGGAGGGTTTCTCTGTCCTGATGGCACAAACAGATTAATGTGTGTGTGTGTGTGTGTGAGAGTGTGTTAACCTTGCATGCTACTCTGTGAGGACACAGCTTCCCAAATCCAAGTGGAGGCTGAATGCGCCGGAGTAGCGTTACTACGTCTAAATGTTTTATCCTGCCCCTGAGAGAGAGAGAGAGAGAGAGAGTTACTTCCATGTTCACATATTATATTCTCAATGTTATTAATATTTGCATATTCAGTGAACGTTTAAATATTTTTCCCACCGTCTGCTTTTCGTCCCCATCATGAACCTTTTTCACTAAAACGTTTAAACCAGTAAGTTATTGCTTTGACTTTGATGTTGTTGCCGCTGATCCTGATATTTACGACAGCTTTACAAATGTAAGTACAATCAAAATAAAGAAAAAATAAACCCCAAAACAGGTTTATGATGAACTGATCTCGTCATCAGTCACGGCTGATGTGATACAGAGTGTATCAGTGCTGCTAAAGCCGCGCGTCGTTATTATACACATGCTAGATAATATAGCAGTACACACACGTATTCGTACATCCATGTGCACACACACACACTCACTTGGCTTCTGGATCATATTCAGACCATATCCTCTTGAACTCGTCAAGGTGATGCGGCCCCAGGATCGACCAATCACGGGTCAGGTAGTCAAAGTTGTCCATGATGACGGCCACAAACAAGTTAATGATCTGAGGACAGAAGAAGAAGAAGAGCTGCTGGAGGTCGCTCTGATCAGGCATTTAGTTCTGTGTGCGCTGTTAGCCTCCTAGTCTTCTGCATATTCTATATTAGTTAATATTTTGAAGGTAAAGTGAAGGAGCTTTGATTGAGACAGAGCTCTAATGAAACTCCCTTTTAAATCTTCTGAAGTTAAACAAAATACGCAGGTGAGTGTGTGAATAGTGCTACTCACACCATGGGGTGCCATCGAGGAACTCCGGGGCGCTGGGGTTACCCCTGGGGTAATCATAACACCCTTGAGAACCCACAAGATGTTTCTGTGGTTTGTTTACAAATTAATTGTTTATATGTGATGATATACTTTGATTGGCAGCACGGGGGTTTAGTGGTTGGCCCTGTCGCCTTGCACCTCCAGGGTTCGTGTTCAATTCCCACCTCGGGGTCTGTGTGCATGTTTGCATGTTCTCCCCGTGTTTGGTGGGTTTCCTCCAGGTACTCCGGTTTCCTCCCACAGTCCAAACACATGCAGATTAGTCTAACTGGTGCTCACAAATTGCCTGTAGAGTGTGAATGAGAATGTGTGTGTGTGTGCCCAGTGTAATGGTTTGGCACCCCATCCAGGGTGTACCCCGCCTCATGCCCTAAGTCTCCTGGGAGAGGCTCCAGGCCCCCATGACCCTGAATACAGGATGAAGCAGTATAGAAGATGAGTGAGTGAGTGAGTCAGTCCTTTGATGCCCCCTAGTGGCCGGTTGACAAGCGGCGCCTCTGCAAGTGATCTGATTCAGAGCACATGGCATCTTTAAACTTAACTTTCTCAACTTGTTAGCCAGAACGCATTGTCTCTTGTAAATCAGCGATAGCGATGTAAATCAGTCTTCTCCTTAACTCAGTGCTTTGTTTTGAAGATGTCTAATGTAAGACTCGTGTTGTCTGTTATGAATTTGATGCATTTGGAGATCAAGGCGTACGTTCTGTCTTTCCTGCTAAGCCGAACTCGTTCATACTGTATATCATCAGGGCTGTGGAATGAGGGACTATCGATTTATTAGTCAAGGCGATGCTGAGCTTGTGATCTCTAAATCTCAAATGTGTGTGTGTGTGTGTGTGTGTGTGTGTGTATGTGTGTGTGTTGCTTGACGCTTGTGTCTAAGCCATGGAAGTGGCACACAGTATATGAAATTTTATATACACTTTACAGAGCGGGTACTGCATATGTGTGGACGCATATATGTGTGTGTGTGTGTGTGTGTGGACGTACCACGAATGCACAAAGCATGTAGAATGTAATGAAGTAGATAATTGCGAAGCTGCTGCCGCAGGTCATCTCCTCTCCGGGATTATAGTCCGACTCTGGGTCACAGAGTTTCCCCGGCATACACGCCAGCATGATCTCCTGCCACGCCTCGCCCGTGGCACATCTAAACACACACACACACGTAAACAAGACTCTTAATGTAAACGTGTCACGTTATGGATACGCAGTTGAGTCAGCTGATTTTCCTTGTTTAGCGTACATTACAAAGAAAAAAAATGTGCTGACCTAAAGAGCAGAAGCACGGCTTGAAAGAAAGTCTGGAAGTTGTTGTTCCGGTTGTTCTGTGTGCCGTCCACCATGGCTACCTTCCCAAATATCTGTAACACACACATGAACGGAGCAGCAGAACAGCTGAGAAGCTCAAATCTGAAACTGATGCTTATGGTTCAGGATTAAAAGCTCCAGTAAACCAGAGTGAATGAAAGAATGGGCAGAAAGTTTCTAGACGATCACGCAGGATAGTTTGTCTAAATCGTGTTTGTCGGTGTGCGTCCATAAGCGGAAAAAAGTGGCTCACCTGCATGCCGATGACGGCGTAGATGAAGAACAGCATGGCGATCAGCAGAGCGACGTACGGCAGCGCCTGCGTGCAGCACCAAAAAACCCAGTGAGAAACACACATCTTTGGCATGGCTAGGTGATTTTTTTTTCCTCTTGTTTCTCTTTTTATCATCACTGACCTGGAAGGACTTGATGAAGGTCCAGAGCAGGGTACGAATCCCCTCCCCCCTGTTGAGCAGCTTGACCAATCGCATCACTCTGAACAGCCGAAAGAAGGTGATGGAGATGCGAGAGCTTTCTTCTGTGTTCTGCAGGGGGCGGAGTCGAGCGTTAATGAAATGATCAGAGTTATCACGAAGCACCTGGCTGTGCTTTAGCTACCTGGCCAGAAGGGGGCACCAACATATTAATGCTGCAGAATTTCTGAGTCGTCTAGTGGGTGATGATGATGATGATGGCAACTTATGTACGTATTTACATCAGGATTCGAAGATTTTAGATTTTAATCGGGATATAAACAGGAGTTTGTCACGTATCTAAGCGCTGGCCAGAACTGTAGCATCGCCAGGCACCTGCGGCACGACTTAACCCTTATAAACAGGAAGAGGAAGTAGGAGGGAGGAGCATGCTGGATTCAAAATAACCCGGCCATACTTATCCACTTCGGCACAAGCATGGCTCTTTAAACCTGGCGTCACTGCATGCGAACCTCCTGGACCCGAAGCGCGCGGGTCAAAGGTTAACCTGAGGTCACATCCTTACCTGTCCTGACCCCGCAGCGAGGGGGTCAACGTCATGCAGCAGTGTCAGCACGACAAACGTGACACACACACACTCACACACACCCTCACACACACTCGCTGACACGTTTGCTTGACACTTTTCCATTACTGAACCAAAAAAACATGAAGGAAAACCCAAAGACAGAGCAAACTGAAACTTAAACTAAAGAAAAAAGGAAAAAAGGAAACTTAACCAACAGCAAACCAAACGGCAAACGTATGAGGAGGAAATGAGGTAGAAGAAAGCGGGGCGGAGCTTTCAGAAAGAGCTTATTGTAAAAATAAATCAAAGAAGATATAAAGTCAGAACAGGATCTGAACGGAAACCTGACACAAGAAGGTATTATATACTTAGAGGTGAGGCCCAGTAGGGGGCGGAGTATCTTACCCCCGACTCATCCACCTGAGGAGGCTCTGTCGGCTTTAAAATCAAAGAGCTGCATTAATCACTTACACACACACACACACACACACACACACACACTTCTTAAACTATAACACACACTCAGACATGCTCATTTATAGGAAGCAGCTGCGTAAAATTGGCAAATCGGGGAAATAAGAACTTGCTACAGGTTCAGAGTTCACACCGGCGTCGCAGCCGACACACTCGCACCCCAGTACTGACAATAACATCAGGGTGAAGTGACCTCAGTGGGAATAAACATATACAAGGTAGTCGTATAATGATAAATTAAAATAAGAATAGAATTTTGGTACAGTTAAAAAAACAAACAAAAAAAAAGCAAATAAAACATAAGGAAGACTAAAAAGAACACAACGTGTATAAAGCCACAGAAGATTCACACTCTTTATCTCTTTATGATATTTTCCATTCATTCCTAT
This sequence comes from Clariallabes teugelsi, assembly GCA_030014215.1. Lineage (NCBI taxonomy): Eukaryota > Metazoa > Chordata > Actinopteri > Siluriformes > Clariidae > Clariallabes > Clariallabes teugelsi. The sequence continues at coordinate 21,981,207 of JAQMYG010000016.1, forward strand.
ATTTCCTTTAAAATTTAGCAAATTATAACAGCAACATTTGTCAAAATCCCAGAGATGTGTTAGTCTCAAATCAAGTTTGACGGCAGAAGCTTTACTTTGGAATGCATTTTTGCACGGAACGAGGGTTGTGGAATTTGGCCCCATTATTACATTGTACTCGCGTTCCGGGTGACAGACGTCATGCTCGGTGTGTAGAGCAGGAAAACTTGGAATGACCAAGACGAGTGAGATGTTCAGGTACGGTGCATGTAAGGTTGTGCATCATGCTTTAAAACGTAACTACTGTAGCATCAACTAAACTAGCATAATTTAAAATCTAGCATCAGCAAATTTAAAGTTAACTACTGTAACATGTTTTGGCTCGCTCGTACTCTGACACCTCTGTTGGTGCGCTGTTGATGTTCCTCTCTGCTGCCGTTTCAATCATCTCAGATCTGTTCAGCAGAGAGTTATGAACCACAGACAGTTCCTGTGTGAATAATTAGAGTGTGTTTTCTTTGGGTGCCGTGAACATTTTTCACCTTAAACATTCACAGTTGTGTACTGCAACAGCTCTACTGTAACACACCTGAGTGCTCTGACGAGGTAAACTGCACAGAACCGGTTTGTTTTAATAAAGAAAGATGTATCTGTGTGAGTTTGCGTGTGCACTCTTATATGCTGTACTGCTCAGGTAGGATTTTAGGACACGCCTCTGTTAATGGAAGTTCTGATCGATTAACACGGGAAAAGTGATCTCGCATGAATCACATAATCACCATGCTCGAAGTTTTAATTGTACTGGTGACCCTTACACTAATTCATTTTATGTTCTGATTAGTTTCATATTTTAAGTCAGTGGTCATCGTGATTAATCCTTTGTATCAGATCTGTTCTGTTTTATTGTTATGTTTGTGGCCAAAACATGATATCGGTGCTAAAAAGTGTCTCGTCTAGGTGAAAAAAATACATTTTCAGATAGGATTATATTGCACCATTCTTTATAATACATAATGCTTCTTATCTCCTGATCCATGCCTTGTTTTTTGTAAATATGCATACACATTTATATTGTTATCATTTTATAATTACTTTCAATCATTTTAATAGTCATTTAGATGAAACTCGGCCAATTTGGATTTCACATGAAAAGACATAAACCTGAAAAAGCAAAATTGTTAAGATATTACAACATGAATTTGACATGGTTACGGACACTACATATTTTCTGCTTTTTAAAGTTACCAAAAAACTATTTAAGAAATGATTTTTACAGGTCATACAGTATGCTTCTAGATGCTTACTCCAATTTTAGTATCAATGATCATAAAGAAATATGAAAACATTTTAAATAATTGTTGTTTGAAGCGAGACAGTATAACGATGAGAAATGCCCATTTTTAAAAATCATCTCTCCAAAACGGCTGAATTTGCTTCAATGACTTGAAATTTTTAAGAAACAAAAGGTTGGTCGCTTCTATGTTGCAAAATTTCAGAAGTAGCTTCTTTGGCACACACACACTTTCTGTATTATATGTATAACAAAAAATAAATAAATCAGCACTAATACTGTGTTTTGGCCAAGTCTTAACATCTGCACTGGCGTATACACCTGCCTACCGCATACATGACACACTAACACTTACACACTGATTGTATTTTCCTTTTTTTTGTTGTAAGTGCTTGTTTTGGGGTGTGATCATTATTAGGACCGTAATGCATCAGTGGTCTGTACTTGGAAACGGTCTGTGCTAGAAACTCGCCAGCTTACAAAAACCGCCAGATTCTCTCACGTCTCTCTATATTTCATTGTTCTGCTTTTAAACTTTGCGCTTTGAGTTCAGCAGCAGACGAGGGCGAGTGGAGTGTTTTTTTCCCCACAGAATATAATTCCCATCTCCTTTCAGACGGAACTAAAACCCCAGACATTCTCCAGTAATAATTCAATCACTCGACCTCCTCGTGTGAAACTGATCCGGCCCGAACAGCGCTGTAGTAAATATGGCCCGTTGTAGGAACAGAGTATCAACAGAACCTTGTGAAAAAAATGTAAAATGTTAAGTACAGGTAAAGCCCAGTAGGGAAGAAAGTATCTTACCGCAATCTCTTCCCCTTCTGCGGGCTTTAAAATTAAAGAGCTGGGTTAATCACTCATTATTCACACACACACACACACCTTTAAAACATTTAAACACCATTTACAGTTTTGGGAAAACTTACATACATTACACTTCTATTCCCAAAGAAAGAATATAATATCACAATGCGACCCGCGCAACTCTCACAACCCTCACAACCCTCACAACCCTCACAACCCTCAGAGTGGACTCACGCTCAGAGTGTCAGAACCTGATGAATCCAACCGTGAACCAACATCACTCTCGTAACCTTTATACCAAACATTTGTAACCTTGTACAGAGTCATGTGTCCCTCTGCCGCCGCCATGCAGTCAAACATACATACGCACACAACCGCGCACACACACACACACACACACACACACACGGACGTACAAACAAACAAAGTAAACAGTGTAGTAAGTGAAGATGAAAACAAAAGGAAAGCTGCCCTGTTTAGTGACGAAACAAACTGATCAGGCTCCAGACAGACGAGGCTGTTCTCCCCTGAACCCTTCTCTCTACGTGTTAAGGATCGAAGTGTCTACTAGCAAGATCTGTTTTTAGGTATTGATTTTAGCAAAGCACAAGGAGGATCTGACTTGATCGCTCACACGCTCACATTTCAAGAGAGTGCAACCTCAGCATACAAATGTAATCCGCTCCGGCAGCGAGGTCTTACATCCCCATCTCACCTACGCGGAGTCAGCACGGTTTCGCTCAGTGGCCGTAAGTACAGTTCATCACGATTCACCACGAGCTTTTGCAGTTTTGGCATAGTGATTATATGTCCATTCTTTACACGCGAAAAATTAAACATGTTTCATTGTTTTGCAGCCCTCACGGAAGCTCACGGAACATCGGGTGGTCACCGCGTAGGGTGTTAAGGTGAAATATCGTATTGTGAAACGCATCGTCCCATAGGAAATAATGTAAATGCAGATAATCCGTTCCAGCCACCCAAAAATTTTTCCAATATTACCAATTTCCAACACTATAATCATATTTTTGCATATAAAAACAATCAAAACATTTAGAAAACACGTGTAAATTAAATAAAATATGAAACAAATAGACATTAAACCTCACTTAACATTAATTTATGATTTCTCTTGACACCGGCTGCTTTAAAAACCAAACTTAAAGCAGCTCCCTTTTCTTCTTGCCACCGTCCTTGATAACATTCTTGGGACCTGTGGTGCTGCGTCTTTACTAAATCTTAAAACAAACCCATAATAAATTTGTATACGCGCTTCGCTTGGCTTTCCACTGACGCAAACAAGTTTTTAACGGCTTCCAGAGTTCGGTTCAGTTTGTTCGCTTGTAGCCAAAAACGCTTCATATGCCGCCTTCGTATCTTCTTGCAAAATTTGACTTCGTATCCGAGGTTCCACTGTATAAGGTTTACTCCTGTCCACAAGGGGGAGCTGTTACAGGAGTAGCTTTTGTGCGTAATATAAGCAGGGACGCGGCTGCGAGAATGGTGTCTGAAAAATGTGGGTGTGTGAACACCGTACACAATTTTAAACCAAAACAATAGTCTGATTTGTTTAGAACGTCTTGAGCTTTAAAAGTTTTATTCTAATATGCTAAAATAACATACTAACCTAGCGACAATCACATGCAGCTGTTTCAGTAATTTAATTAATTATTTTCCCCTTTTTTTTCTTTTTGCCACTCCTGCTGTTATAACGTCCTAGCGTTATATGAATAAGATCCCCTCTCCCATGCTCTTGTAAATGCCTTTCTACAATCACATTTCCTTCAGTTCTTGGTAGTGGGTGCGAGCTGTGCTGTTGGGACGCGCTGGAAAATGTGCACGGATTACTAATGCAGATTAAGTATTCTAGCACTTCCTCACTGTGGCATCCAGCGGCGCATACACGTAGCATTCAAACAGCCTCCAATGCACACACACGCACACACTCACACACACACACAAGCACGCACGTGCATCGATGCAGCAGAAGAACAGAAGACAGTTGAGTAATGAGTTTGGTGCTGTAGCATCTTCATGCATGGTGGAAGGAGCGCTGCATCAGAGTCGCCTCCGGGGGGAGCTCTCGCCGCTCTCACAGAAAGAGGGAACGGAGGAACGGAATAGAGTCGTCATGTAGCCTAGCTTGAGTCTGCTCTACCCATGATCCCTTTCTCTCTGTCTGATCTGAGCTCTAACAGCTCACTGGAAAACATCATCTCAACCAACATCATCTCTATGGCAACAGGCCCTCATCACTCACGCTTTTATTTACGTACAGCGGGTTGGAAAACTTTTATGTTTTTAGGTGTCGCTCAGTAAACTCCGATTAGTTTAGTTAAGGCTCAGCTTTATTAGTAGCGCACTCGTGTGTTTGGACCCAGTGCGAGCGTACTTTGGTGTCACGATCAGATTGAGACTCCTTCTAAGAAAGAAGAGTTCTGTGAGAAATGAGATTTCCACAGTTTCCTCAACCGTAATCCATCAGCCAAGACATGTTCAGTGTCGGATGTTTGATTCCTGTTTTGCGGTTGTAACAGAAATCAATCTCGCCTGGAATTCTTTTGTGTCAGTAAACTTCGCTTCATAATGCTGCTGTTGTTACATAAATGATTTTGTAAGACAGCTGGAAGGGTTTCACCTCCCGGTTTCTGACACCATCCCACCTCCAGAGTAACGGAACAAAACAAGCTTAAAACAACAACAAGAACAACAACAACAAAAACAGTTTCTGGTATCCAGAGATGCCGTTCCTCATTTCATTCATCTGGATAAGTTAATATTTATAGATACATACATATATATATATATATACTATATATGGTCAAACTGTGTCTTAAACACACCACACAGCTGAAGATCTGAAGGTTGGAAGCAGATTTCGAGAATTTTTCATGCCCTCCTTCTCTCAGCTCATGATACTGTTCACGTTCCTCATCTCCCATGTCTTTTTTTTTTCTTCTGGTTTCATGCTTTTCTCCTCTTCTTATGCCATTGAGCTGTTCCCCACGAAAGGAGGCCTGTTCTGTGTTTGTTATAAAAAAAATAATAATCCGGGTTTGTCACAGCCAAACCACCAGGTGGCAATATAACACTAACTGTAAATAAATATTGCCCAATCAGAAGCCTGATATCAAGTAGGTCGTCAAACACAGGAGAGACGGTGCATGTGGTGGACTCACTCACTCATCGTCTGTACCACTTAATCCTGTATTCAGGGTCCCGGGGGGCCTGGAGCCCATCCCAGGAGACTTAGGGCACAAGGTAGGGTACACTCTGGACAGAGCGCCAATCCATCGCAGGCCACACACACACACAACAGGAAATTTAGGAACGCCAATTAGCCTAACCTAACTCCATGCGCACAGAACCGAACCTGGCTGGGAATCGAACCCGGACTCTAACCACTAAGTGCTAACCACTAAGCCATCATGTCGTCTGGTTAATGCCCTTACAAGTCAAAAACACACTTCACAGTTCATCTTCAATGAGGAAGGAGTCTTCCAAAAAGCTGCAGAGCATGGATTAACTCAGATTGTTAGTGATGTTTTTGAGATTATTTGAGATTTGTTATTTTGTCTGAACAGCTAACACAGAGAGCTAACACACACTGACATCCTGCTTCCCGCTAAGGCACATTACAGTCTGGTGGAAAAACTGATTTAGAAAACATCTGGCGCCGAAACACATCTTGGCTGTTTGACTCCATCTAGTGTGCACTTGCAGTTCTTTCCCCTGAGCACCGTGATGTTGTGATCAGACACCGTACACACTACACTGAGCTCATGATGTGGCACGCTCAGATTCTCTCCTGCCTGAAACTCTGTTACTGCAACTGGACGCGGTCGGCACCAGGACCAGCTCTGAACCCCGTAGCCACTCTGTCTGGAGATGAATGAACTGATGGACTGATGGAAAGAAAGCAGAGACAAACTTCACACGGACTAACCGTAGAGTGAAGAAGGTGATCGAGCGCCATCTGCAGAATGTGAACTAATGTTAGCATATGGCGTGGCAAACCACATTTCCCAGCATGCAATGGGTTTACATGGCACACGTACACATAGATATACGTGCTGCTAGGTCTGTTCATGAGCGCAGAGCCAATTAGGATGTCAAATGGAGCTCATAGTAACAGATCTAGTAGTTTTATATCTATGGCTGCATCATACAGAATAACAGCAAGCCACAAATAACAACGAGCGAAGGGTGAAACAACAACGCCTTAAACAAACAAATCATTATAATATAGTATTTTCCAGACTATAAGACACATCCTTCTAAATTCTGTCTGATTAAAAACAAACAAAACACTAGTTTAACTTCAAGTAACTGCTGTAAGCTATTAGTAATAAAATGCAAAACTTTAAACAGGCTTATAGTCTGCAAACTAAGGAATTTGATATTAATTCCGATGTATTTCATTTATTGAAATGTGAAATGAACTTTGATAAGTGCACGTCACCCTAGACCAGCGATGTGCAAGCTTTCCCGCAAAGGGCCGGCGCGGCCACAGGTTTTCATTCCAGCCAATGACGAGCCACGCCCTGATTCCACCTGTTTAATCGGTCACATCGGTGTGGACTGAAAACCTGGCGAGACGCTGCGCTGGCCCTGCGCGGATCAGACCGCACACCCCTGCCTTCGACAGATGAAGAAAAGAAACGTGTACTGACATGAACGCACAAACACATACACAGGACGCACACATATAGACATATACACATACACATACAGTACACTCATACACATCTACACAGGGACACAGACTCACATGTTCTGTCCGACACCAATGATACACATACAGTGCACGAGTACATGTATAAACGCAAACACCTACAGGAACATACACATGTGGACACTGACAAATGGGAACTCCAGAGAGACAGCATTGCAGCTCAGACAGCTGTACACAGTGTGTGTGTGTGTGTGTGTGTGTGTGTGTGTGTGTGTGTGTGTGTGTGTGTGAGGGAGTCTGTTGTTGCAAGTTGTTGCTCTGTTTGTTGTCATGGAGGAAAACCCTCCATGCGTGGAGTACTCCACCTCTCCACCTCTCCACCACACCGCTCCATCTTTCTCCTGTTTTTATACGCTCTCACACTATCGATCCGAGGAGACAAGTAGGTTTCCACTGTCTGAACGTTCTGTACCTGACCCGAGTGATCTCGATGAGAGGGTCGCTCTGACAGTTGACACTTTTTATGAAAATTCAATAATATTAGGCATAGTGTGAATGTTGCCGTACTTGTTTTTATTTTTCTCTTTGTGTTTATTAGCAACTTGCAATCCAAATACATGCATACTGCCACCTGCTGTATCGGAGTGCGTAAAATATGTTAGTGTACTCGGGTACGGAGCGTAATCACTAATATGAAAGTTGGCCAGTGAGGGCTGGAAGGGGATGCAATTACACTCAGGCACAGTTTGAAGCAATCGTGAGTAGCATGAAAGCAGCCGCACATACAATGAACATCACTGAGAAACACGGTATTGCTGACAGACCAGAGTTAAAACCAACAACGTTCTACTTTTTTTGCCAAAGTCACTCTGAATACACTGAATAATGTTAATTTTAGAGCTAAGTTGGGGAAGAAAAAAAATTCCGGTTACGTACCATGATTCCTTGGTGTGGCGATTCATGTGTGACTCCAAAATCAACTTTTTAAAATAATATATATATTTTATAATAATAAAGAAATGTTGTAGTTCCCCTATAATCCTACAGGTGGTGCACTCTAAACTATCCACACACAGGCAGGCAGCACAGCAACAAAATCTGAACTAAAATTTTATTATTGAATCAGCATATTTATAAAACCGTGAAACATACAGATTTGTCGCAACACAAATCGAATCGGTCTCTAGGTATCGTGATAATATCGTATCGGCGATCTCTACTAATTATCATTTGTTTTTATTGCTGCATTTTCTTACAGTCTCCCTTCAGCTTATAAGAATATCCTGATGAATATGGACATTTTACAGAAAATTAATTCTGAAAAATAATTAAATATATATATATAATTTAAATTGTTCTATTTTGTTCCTTTTTATTTTCCTAATTATATGCAAGGAGACGCTTGCAGAAGAATAAATGTTGTCTTTACTTCTCCTAACGCCATGATGCAGTGATATTTTTAGGTCATTATACAGAGAAAATCTCAGACTTTCACACCGCTAATGAGCACCGATTAAACAGCGCTGGAACTGAAAGTTCCTCTCCGCCTCTCTCTGTGAAACCGTTATCCCATAAACAAAACTCAGAGCTGGTGTTTATCGACTGTGCGCTGACACTGAAGTTGTGATGGTGGTGTTGAGGAGAGGTGGAGTATTTCCACCTGCTGTGTGATCAGAAAGCATCCGGCACTGATGCAGCATGAGGGCGGGAGAGCTGAGGAACATCCACACCTGGACTTAACACGCCTGGCCTGGATAAGTCGAGATTTGTTAAGTCCAGGTGCTGCAGTGTTGATTTAGCCGCTGCACCATCAGCTCGACAGCCAGACCTGAGTTTAGGTAGACCGGAACGCATCAAAAGTCCTGAGTTTGCTGATCTTCAGGTTACACGCAGCAGATGTTTAGAGCAGGTGTGTTAATGTGAGCGCTGTAAAGCGTCTGGTGCTACAGATAACACATCACTGAGACCTAATTGATACTTGTGTGTGTGTGTGTGTGTGTGTGTGAGTGAGAGAGAGATTAAAAACAAATTCAACCTCACAAAAATGATTCAAAGAGAATCAATCAAATCAACAACAATAGAAAACACATCTCGCCATACTTGCCTTCAACAGTTTCTATGGAAACAGAATAAATAACAGTTAGGCCAGCTGTACTACGGATATGTCACATGATCACCACGATCCCATCCTTCTCAAACACACACACACACACACACACACACCTAAATACCCCAACCTGTAAGATTTTACCACTCTTATGTTTTAGTATGTTGGAGATTAAGAGGGAGAAAGTGCACATGTTAATGTTCTGGTCATTTTGGTTAGAAACTGTAGTCAGGAATCAGAGCAGTTACAGACAGCAGTGTTTACAAAACCTCGCAAAAAATCAGTGGGGACAGAGACGAGGTTACAAATGTCAAATGTCGCAAAAGCCAACACTCTATAACATGGAATTCCATAGGAGGAGGCGCTTATTCTAATGCCTTATCGTTACCATAGTAACAGCCCACGAGCAGGGACTCGCACTACAGACGCTCCACTGACAGGAAGCAGATGGAAAAAGTGTCGATATGGTGTTTTCCTCTAAGGAGACGTTTCTGTATGATGGACGGAGTGGAAGGAGTCTCCAGTGTCAGCACCTTGTAACTTTATTTTTGTTTGTTTGTATGTTTTATCCTATTAACTTAAGAGAAACGAAATATGGTTGATGAAGGAACAAGTGTTAATAGCTGCGATAATGTAAGTGAAAACAGAAATTAAGGTGTCTGTGGATGTTCTACAGCATTACATGTAACTAGAAATAGTTAAAAAGCAGGAAGTTCTGTTCACTCACTGAAACATTCTCTATAGCGCTCATCCTATATATATCGCTTTCCCACATTCCCAAATTCAATCCCAAGTTTTAGATCTTAAAACCTAGAGGGATCGTCAGGAACTTCTTCAGAGGGAGGTCACTTTAAGTGAAAATTTTAATATTAAGTCCTTGACAAAAAATGTATTACAGAAGTTAATTTACTAAATAGTACACACCTACCCATGACTAAGTCTAACCATGCTTGCTGAACTAGCAAATAGTAGACTCTGATTAGATAATACTCTGTATAAGGTTTATTTTAGAAGGTTGTAATAGGTTTACTGAGCTGCCAGTGATCCAGACCCCCTCTGCCCTCTGGACCTGTCTGACTCGTCCTGGTGTCCCGGGTTCTGGTTGAAGATCTTGTCCCATGGAGGCCCCGTGTGGTCTGTTTGGGATGCGTGTGGTGACTGGGGACGGTTCCACTTTACCCCGAAGACGGTCCTGGTCTCAGCTGATGCAGACAGCTGTTTCTCTGAGGACTGGTCTACTTGAGCCTCCAATAACAAACTGGACTCCATATGAACTTCTCCACATCTCCTGTTATACTGAACTTCTAGCCTCCTAACACACAGTATGACTTCAGATCAATCCCTGCTCTCCGTTATCGCCCAGATGAGGATGGGTTCCCTGTTGAGTCTCGTTCCTCTCAAGGCTCGCTCATCAGTTATAATTCTATTATTTTTGATTGTGTAAAGCTGCTTTGCAACAATGACTATTGTTTATAGTGGGATATTAATAGAATACAATTGAACTGAATTGAAAATCCTAGCACCTCTTGCCAATTTATAACGAGTTGTGAGTTGTGTCAGGTCCTGGTAACAGTTCTTAGACAGAAACGCATGAGTTTGGACCCAAAGAACCGTCTTGATATTTAAAGAATGTTCTATACCAATGTCAATATGTATTGTATAAAATAATAATAAATGTCCCCAGAGTTTTCTTGCGAGGTTTCTAATCTAAGAGAAGCGAAGTTGTTCATACTTACATTGGCTTCAGTGATAGCAATATCTACGACGCTACCGACTACAATTAAGGCATCAAACGTGTTCCAAGCATCAGTGAAATAATGCTGTTAATGCAAAAATCACAACACCACAAGGGGAGGAAGGGAGGGTCAGGGTACATGAGTGGAAAGAGAAAGAAGAGAGGGAAGATAAAAAGAGAAAGGGTATGGAAGACACAAGAGGAATGGTTGAGGAAAAGAGAGAGAGAGAGAAAACAGAAATTAGCACACCATAGTAAAGGAAGATCATGTTCAAGTCCAAAAGTAACGAAAGGAAACGTCCTGGCTCAAGAAAAAGTGCTGCGACAGATCGGAGGAACGCGTGACCTCCACCCAAAGTAGAGATGAAGGACGGAGGAGGAAGAGGAGGAGCAGGAGGCGGGGCCAGGGGCTGGGCTTACTTACATCAGCCTCAGTGAGCGCAATGTCAACTATACTGCCGATCACCACCAGAGCATCGAACAGGTTCCAGGGGTCTTCAAGGTAACCCTTAGACAGGCAGCAGGGGGGCGGGGGTGGGGGTGTGTGGGGTGTTAGCTATGACTATTAGACATTAGACTCATCACTCCACTCCTGAACTGCTTTTCTACTGCATATCATCAACAAATCGACACTCTTGCGCGTCAAAATTCACACTCAGCGCGTGAATTTTGGATTTTATTGCTTAGTGTTTTCAAAGTGGAAAGCATCGTGCATTATGCATTAGACGTGTAAATCCTACACTAGTGATGCCCAGTCACACTCGCACACCCAAGCAGCGCTCTCTGATCGGAGGAAAACCTCTTCATTAGGGATGCATCAGGAGTATTTTGGTACTTATACAGTAGATACACAGACGATAATGAAATGTAGCGACCAACGTAGCATTAATCGCTCAACGCATCTTATTTAGCTCGCTTTAGGTTTCTCACTTCAGGTACCAAAAAGCACCTGTTCATGTATTTAAGCTACTTTGTGCTCGTTCTCTCTAACAGTACCGAGCTGGTTTCGATTTCGATAGATCAGTCAGCCTCATCAGAGTCGGCTTGAATTTGGAAATATATTTCTGTACAGCAGTAAAAGTATGTTTTCTTTCTAAAAGTATATTTCAGTGAGGTAGAGAGCGTGGTGTCTAGACGAGTGAGAACTTAATGTGCCGAGTTTTATATTGAAAATGTTTTATCACCTGTAGAGTACGGGGGGGGAGGGGGGGGGTGTTTTTGAGGGGGTGTAGCTTCTGCTCCTAACATGTTTTTTTTTTTTTTTTAATAATCATGAAATATGTCCATTTCTTCTTATGTGTTGATTTATAGAACCTTGAAACCTTGAAAGCCTTTTTTTTTTAACGGGAAGGAGATCAGCACTGATGCACCGCTGTAGATTATGATTATATTATTAGCCGTTGTTGACCTGGTGTGTCGTGTACATGTGAGTAAGACAGGGCATCACCGTCCTACACTTTGGAACTGTGTAAGTAAACTATGCAACATGCAGCTCTGTATCTTCCAATACAGGACGGAGAGAATGTGTTCGAACACTGCACACCACACTTAACCGTTTTCCATCGGCACGGTGTCGCTGCAGGATCCAGAGCCGGTGCTTCATCCGGAACCATACCACATGTTCTAGTGTTTTTATTACTATTATTATTATTATTATTGTTATTGTTATTAATATAATTGCTTGTTTTTTTTGCTTTTTCCCTGAGCTCAGTTCCAGAACTGACTATTGCACACAATATCCCCAACCCAAATTATTCACATCTCTAAATGAACACTGCAGCAACATCATAACGTGACATTTCATATTACACGATGGCTATGTTTACATTACAAGCCACGTTGTTCACATCAGATTATTATTTTTTTTGGTCAGATCGGATTTGTGTGTCATGACGTTTCACATTCATAATTCCACAGAAATTTGACTTTCGTGTGACTCTATTGTGGACGCGTCTGTCCTCTGAAAAACATGCGCACGTCCATAGGTTTTTGCTCAGACCACCAGGGTTAAAACACATCATACGTGTGCAAGCGCTCGCTCATCTACAACGCTACATGCGATTTTAGCAACAAAAAACAATCTGCTTGGGGTTTTGCTCTGGAGGACGGCGAGCAGTTCATCGGCTGTATTTGTTGAGGTTCAGTAGAAGGAAGAAGAACGCCAGACGCCTCACTTTAGCTGTTTCAGCAGCTGTTGGTGGCACTGCTATAATGCGACACATGAAGTCACACGAAGTCATATGAAGTCCCAACTGCCCGTTATCATTCAAGTCACACGGCCGCATATCGGATATACATCCGATCTAGGACCACATATCAAAAGTGACTCAGATTTGCGCGCTCAGACAGTCATAAAAAAGGTAGAATCTGTGTCAGATTAGGAAAAAAAATAAATCAGATTTTGAGTCACTTTATGTGCGAGTTACATCTAGCCTGGAGATTTCACATTCATAACACCAGAGGGCGCTCTTCCTGGAAGCGGACCCTTTCTCGATCACTCTCTAAGGTCTGAGACATGCTTCTGTTGTCACTGAAGCTCGCCACATTTTGCCTTTGCCTTGTCCTTCTGTCAAGAAGCTCATTTTGAGTTTTGGTAGTTTGACCTGTTGATCTGTCTGTGGTTACTTGAGTTTAAGTGCTCTGTTGTGATTTACTTTGACAATTCCTAACTAAAACAACCTGCTGTACACTGATGTCTAACTCCGTACTTATTACAGGGAGAGTTTAGGGTATAAAAGCACTGACATGTTGTACTGTAAATAACAATAACCAAAAAAAACCTAGTAATGGAAATCCTGTTTATCTCATAGAGAATATCTCATTATCTCATCATTATCTCTTAGACTTGTTGAAACTCTGTCCTGAATGAGCACCGGCTCCGGCACACGCAGTGGCACCATGGTGTCGGTGGAAAAGGGATAACTGTGTCTCTTACAAGTACTCTTTCCTTCTTCGGAACAAACAGCTGGGCGTTAGGGAGAAGGGAGCGGCGGTGATTATCACATATACACAAGTCATATTGGTATTGGTAATAGTCGTTAGGAGTTTATTATGGAGATCTACCCTGGGTTTGAAGGCGATGAGTTTGAGGACCATCTCCACAGTGAAGACTGCGGTGAACACCATGTTCAGGATGTCCATCACGTGGTTAAACGTCTGAGACTGGCCGTAGTGCTGCAGACGCAGAAAGACCACACAGGACATTGACGAGATGAAATAACACAACAAGAAGAACATTAAAAAAAAAGCACTAAAGTATGAGGAGATAAGTGATGATGCAGGGCAGAGAAAGATCTAATGGAGTTCCTCGTGCGCAGAGAAGAAGAACTCTCACCTGCACAGCCAGGCAGACGGTGTTGAGCATGATGAGGACGAACATGATGTACTCGAACCCTGTGGAGTTCACCATGTACCAGAACTTGTACTGATACGGGTTTTTGGGGATGTAGCGCCTCAGAGGCCGAGCTTTCAGCGCGTACTCCACACACTGGCGCTGAAACCGGCAAACACATGATTTATACACCATGTACTCCAGAAGAAAATGTCTGTTCTCGTTTTATTCTCACACAGACACACACACACACACACACACACACACACACACAGACACAAACACACCTGGTTCTTGTCCAGTTCGCAGTTCCGGTACTCTTTCTCTCCCTGCTCCTGAAACGTCACGATGACGAAACCCACGAAGATGTTCATCATGAAGAAGGCGATGACGATGATGTAGACGATGAAGAAAATGGAGATCTCCACACGGTAGTTGTAGATGGGACCGTAGTTCTCCCTGTTCGAGTCGATGGCCTTGTAGAGAAGCCTGAAGAGGAAGAGGAACAGGGTGAAGGTGACCTTCAGGAAGAGGAGACATGGAGAGAGGACACAGATGATTCGCTATGTTTTTTTGTTTTTTTTTAAATATCTAAACAGCGCATTAAGCTTCTATTTATAACTCTTTACAGCGCTACATTCATCACTGTCTCAGGAACGGCTGACGCGCTGCTTCGCGCTGCTTCGCGCTTCACAGATACAGTGCTGGAGAGAAAGCAGCTAATCTTCTTAGTCAGCTAAACGTGTCGTGTTCGGGACAACGTAAATACAAAATAATAAAAAGCCAGCCGCAGCCGAGACACCAGGCTGATTTGATAATGTTATTATAATCAATAGGAAGGTTTTAAAGAATTGAATTGTAGTGTACGTGTGCGCGGCTGAGCTGAAGACGAGACAGACGCTGTACAGAGCTGAGCTCATGCTGAGACACACACACACTCACGACGCTCGTGCTAACCAAAGTTCCACTCTAAACACCGGGGTCGCCTGAGATGTGGACGAGCTCGCGGGAGACTGAGGCCGCTCTCTGCACGCACGTTTTCGAGATTTGTGGAATATTAATCCAATTTAATGTGACAGTTTTAATTATGATGATGAAACATTTCATTAGGCCGTGTTCACGCTGCCGTTCCTCTATGGCTCGTTTTACATTACTGTTCATCTTCACACACACACACACACACACACAACACCACACCACAGCACAGCATCATTATCTGTGGGACTGACAGAGACCCGGATCGCGTCCCAAACAGAGAGAGAGAGAGAGAGAGAGAGAGAAAGAGAACCTGTGCTGAACGCACGCCTTATTAAAGGCGACGTGACGTTAATCCCGGTTTAATAGCAGTAACACAGAACGTTCCCTGCTCTTACGTCTGGGTAATCTGGGTCGGTTTGCATGTTCACGTAAGTCATGTGCAGTGGTGTGTGTGTGTGTGTGTGTGTGTTATGCAGAATGTGTAATTAAGAGGCTGTGTATCGGAGCAATTACATCCATGGTATTTTGCGCATCAGCTCACCTCCTTCCTTACGAACAGCAGCAACAAAAACACCAATTACAGCCCTAAACTATCATTATTACAGCACAGATACTCTTATTTAACACACACACACACACACGCGCGCGCGCGCGCATGCACGTTCATGATGTGGCAAAAGTGTGTTTTAGTGTCAGTACAGTCACATGGACGTGTTCGGGACACCTGAATTTAATGATTTGGATGGGGGAGTGAATACTTTTGGCAATATAGTCTATCTACTGCATCTATCTATCTACAGTCTGTCTGTCTGTCTGTCTAGCTGTCTGTCAGTTTCTCTATCTATCTATTTATCTGTCTGTCTAGACGTCTGTTGGTCTATATATCTCGAGCGGGTGAACGTGGCCTTTATGTGATTTTTACACACTTCACATATATTTGCATAAATGAATCATTGGCAGTGTTTCTGGTTTCCTGCAATGCCAGACATTATGCACAGTTTGCTATCTTTAGCAAAATGTTTATTTCTATATATCGTGTTTATTTTGTTGCGTTACAATCTCAAACAGGAGTTTCTGTGTCTTATTTCATATACGTACACGCAAAAATCTTTAGAGAATCAAAACCGTCAGAACCAAACCACGTGCAGGTCAAAGCACCACTTCATTCAACACCCTCGACTCAGACGATCTTATAGTTACAAACCGAGCCTCACTCCTCCTCCGCCGCTCAGCACAGCAGCCGAGATGTTCAGCCTGTACTGAAGACCTCCAGCATTTCACTACATGCAGCTGTCTCAGCTGGACAATTTCACACGACTCAAGCTGTTTGTGTGTCTCAGACAGCTGCATGACCAGGCTGCACATCTGGACAAATCGTGCTACTGACTTAGGCGGTAATGGAATCAGAAATATGTCGAGTTACTTTAAAACAAAACACATAAGTCTCGTCCTGTTTGTGTAAATTGATGAGGTTGAAACAGAGGCGTGTCTTACGCGGGCCAGCCCTCGAAGGTGGACACGGTGAAGAGCGCCATCATGGCCATGAGCACGTTGTCGAAGTTAAAATCGCTGTTGTACCAGTGACGCTTCTGGATGGTGGGATGAGTCATGTCTCCGTCTTTGAACAGGATGAACGTGCCCCTGAGAGAGGAGGTGTAAAGGGTACAACACTGGAACTGTTCTGCAGATATCCATCATTTATTTATTAAATAAAAGAGATAATTTTAGTTTTAGTCCTAAATATAAAGGTATACATTAAATCTGACTCTGTGTGTGTGTGTGAGTGTGTGTGTGTGTGTGTGTGTGTAAGAGACTGACTTGCACTCATCCGAGGTGGACTTTGCATCGTCGTTGCAGCGGTAAAATTTCCCCTACAGAGCAGGAGCAGAGGTTAAAGGTCATATATGCTGCAATTTGACTTTAAAGACACGTCGCCAGCAGAAAGCGTCATGAGAGCATTTATACAAAGTAACACAAAAGGAAGATTTAAAGCATTCTTTCATATTTTCAAGGACTTTATTAATCCCAGAGGGAAATGGCTTTGAAAGGAAACACATCAACTATAACATACAGTTGCAGGAAAAATCTATAAAAGTGAGAATCACAGATTAAACAGCGGAGAGAACAGGAAGAGAAACACAAGGGTCGCGTGTGAGAAGTAAGACTAACTGTACTGTGTTTACTGCACATGAATGTTGGTAACAACTACAGTGGAACCTTGGATTACGAGTAACGCGGTTTGCGATCGTTCCGCAAGACGAGCAAAGATTTTTGATACATTTTGACTTGGAAAACGAACAAGTCTTGGTTTACGAGTAGCGAGTATCATGTATCACGCATGCGCTTCTTGTTTTGATGCCGAGCGTCACGTGTATAATCAACATCCGTGCACGCCTGTACTGTTTACTATAACACTGTGACCACGTGTGTGTAAAACATATTTTATTTTGTGTCTGTATGCGTGTGTGTACA
>JAQMYG010000016.1:22008973-22021261 GCA_030014215.1 Clariallabes teugelsi
AAAATATTCACTTTATCTTTTCTAATTAATATCTATTGGTGCAGGTGTTTGTTTACATTGAGACAGTAGCGCATTAGGAGATTATTTTAAAGTAGATTATTAAATCCCACACATAACTGTTTATAACATCACTTTTACTCTACATTGTGATTTCACTTATGGTGCAGATTAAACTTCAGACAGTTTTGTGTGATGCTGAGACAAAATCTGGGTGGACAGAGAGACAGACAGACTGGTTTTTGTCCTCCAGTGTATAAAACATGAAGATATCATCAGCGAGTTCTGATCAACGTACAGATAAAACCTCTCTTTTATTTATATAGATAATAATAATTCTACCAGTAAGATTTTAAATATGATTTCAAAGTTACCAGGAACGAGGAAATCATTATTTTAAAGTTCTGTTTTCCAGATAAACAGGAAGTGGATACAGTTTCCACAGACGAAGAGGATGATGAAGTAGATGCACACGATCATTCCCGATGACGAAGGGCCGCCGTACGCCATGATGCCGTCGTACATCACCTGGTTCCAGTCTTCTCCAGTTAGAATCTGGGACAAACACATGCGTGATCTCTTCATCTTCATCATCATCATCATCATCATCAAAATGAATGTGAGATTTTAATCAGTTGAGTTTTATTTTTCAAATGTTCATTTATTAGTTTTTTTTTTGTTTTGTTTTTTAATCCGTGAATGAATTTGAAGGTTCAGTTTAGGTTTAGGTGTCCAATAAACTTCATGAACTCGAACACACACACACACACTCACCTGAAAGACGGTCAGCAGGGCCTGGGGGAAGTTGTCGAAGGTGCTGCGCTTCTTGTGGATGTCGTCGAAGTTGAACTTGCCGCCGAACACCTGCATCCCGAGCAGTGCGAAGATGATGATGAAGAGGAAGAGCAGGAGCAGCAGGGAGGTGATGGACTTTAAGGAGTTCAGCAGAGATGCCACCAGGTTACTGAGAGACTCCCAGTGACTGCGCAGAGACACAGACAAACCAGGACGTTTCTATAGCGACAGGTCTCAGGCTCATACACAGACGTGTCTTCACAGAATAAAGACGTGAGGTGTGTTAGGAGGAGCTACGTGACACCACGCTGGCGTTGTTTCGCTAGAACAGCGCGACACTTCGTGATTTAGACCTGATAATGACACGCGTGCACAGGATGATGATGATGACGATGATGAAGATGATGATGCTGACCACGTATATAAACTCCTGGAGGCTAAACTTTTATTTTTGATCGCTACTTCAACACGAGTTGGATCAGAGATCTTACCGTGTGACTTTGAAGATCCTCATGAGCCGTACACAGCGGAGCACGGAGATGCCGAGTGGAGACATGATTTCAAGTTCCACTAGGATCGTCTCTATGATTCCGCCGCATACGACAAAACAGTCAAAGCGATTAAACAGTGAGACAAAGTAGG
Organism: Clariallabes teugelsi; assembly: GCA_030014215.1. Lineage (NCBI taxonomy): Eukaryota > Metazoa > Chordata > Actinopteri > Siluriformes > Clariidae > Clariallabes > Clariallabes teugelsi. The sequence goes on from JAQMYG010000016.1 coordinate 22,010,408, forward strand.
ACTGCATGCCCAGACTGTACATCTTCACCAGCATCTCAGTCGTGAACATCGCCAGCAGCACCTTATTGGCCACCCCTACACACACACACACACACACACACACACACACACACACACACACACACACACAATACGACAGTGAAGGATTAAGATGGGAGTAGCATCTTCGCATTCCTGAGTGTGTGTGCGTGTGTGTGTGTGTGTGTTTCTCACCCTGCACTATTGTGAGCCAGTTCGGTTGGTTGTAGTGCTCGGACGCGATGGTGAGTGTATTGAGGAACACCAGGATGATCACCATCCAGTAAAACGGGACGGATTTGACGGCCACGCGACAGTTCCTGCGGCAGAACCGGTTCCAGCGACGCCAGCGCCGACTGCCAGGAACAGGAAGTGATGTTAACACGGACACACTACTGGTACCGAGATAACACTAGCATGTGATTTCACTATTATTCAAATTCCTGTATGATCTGTTTTGTTACTTTATTAGGGCCCAAGCGCTATGACATCCAGCTCATGTCGTCATAGTGTGTGAGGGCTTTTGTTTTGTGTGAAGGCTTTTTTTTGAGGAGTTCTTATCAAGCTCAGAAAGTCATGAAAATCTGCTGCCATTAGGATGCCTGATCAGCCGGGCCCTGGGCGTGGCACAGGACCATCACACAAGATTTTTGCTGCATAGCTTATACACACTTCCACGTATACATGCGAAACCCGATACCATTTAGATATCTTATTGAGATGAGTGACGCTGCCTTAAAATTATGCAGAAAAGTGGCTAATCATTTCCTGAGTCACATCATATGATGTTTTTTGTCCAGCATCCGGGGATATTTCGAGCCCTAAACATAAAATTTCCCCTTTTCTAAAATGAAAAAAAAGGAGAAGCCTTCAACCCTAAGAACACCAGCCCCACTGTCAAACATGGTGGTGGGAACCTAATGTTTTGGGGGGGTTTTTCAGCCGGGGAACCCAATCACAATAAACGGCACAATGAAAAACGAGCAATACATCAAAATTCTCAACAACATCAGGCAGTCTGAAACTTGGCCTTGGGCTCCAGTGGACATTTCATACAACGACCCAAAACACACAGCAAAAGTGGTGAAGAAATGGTTAGTAGACAAAAACATTAACGTTTTACAGTGGCCCAGTCCTGACTTAAACCCAATTAAGTATCTGTGGAGGAGCTAAAGATCAGGGTGACGGCAAGGAGACCCTCCAACCTGAAAGAGTTAGAGCTCATCGCTAAAGATGAACGGGCAAAAATACCAGTGGAGACGTGCAAACAGCTGGTCAGTAATTATAGGAAACGTTTGATTGCTGTAACAGACAATAAAGGCTTTTCTATTGATTATTGAGAAGGGTATGAATAATTTTGGACATGCCACTTTTTGTTCAAATGTAAATAAAAGGTGAGTAATATTCTTTTCCACAATGATGCCTCTGTCTTCTGGGAGACGCCTGTGTCATTTCTAATCAACAAAAAACTAGCTGGTTGAATAAAAGTAACTTTAAGTCAGAATTTTCCTGCGGTACGAATAATTTCGGGCTTGACTGGACTTTAGGTGAACCACCAGGTATCATCATGAAAACCATGACAAGGTGTTAAACTGATCCAGATTTATGTAACTTTGTGGTATATTTACTGTAAATATGAACAAATACACAATACACACAGATTCACACTAAATCTCTATATTAATAACATTTAGATTTATACTTATTGATTCAAGATTCACGAATTTAGTGTCACATACAAACTATGTACAAGTACAACAGTAGTGAAATGCAACTGCAACAAACTCTAGACTGTGCAGATAAAAAAAAGACTAAAGAATAAGTATGTGTGTATGTACAAAAAATAAAAATAAGACATTTTTTAAACAATTAAATTTTTAATATTTAATATACAAAAATATTTTACAAATATGTATGTACAAAGCAAAAATAATTACATATATATATATATTTAAACTAAACTATTGAACTGTTAAAAAGTACTGTATGTGAAGATGCAGCAGTGCACCATGCAGGGTAAAGAGTGTGTGTGTGTGTGTGTGTGTGTGTGTGTGTGTGTGTGTGTGTGTCTTGCTCACTCACCTGAATTTTGACTTGGAAATTTTCCGACTGAAACATAAACAATTTGTGACAAGTCAGACTTTTCCTTTTTTTCCCCCTTATTTCTAATTTTACTGCTTCGTGTAAATAATAAAAAACACAATTTAACTATTGTAGCAAAATGTGTGTGTGTGTGTGTGTGTGTGTGTGTGTGTGTTTACCACAAAGGATCGCAGCATTTCTCTTCAGTCTTCTCCGTGTTGACGGATTCTACATCGCTAGCTGGAACACTCGCTGCAACGTCACACACATCTCGTCACACACACACTTAAAAACACACACTCGTTTCCCGAAACCACAACCTTCTCATTTAGTGTTTAAAAAACATTTGTTTAAACTGGTCCAGCTATGAGACACTGGTGAGATTGAGGTTGTTAGACGGTTAGTTCTCTAACAAGGGACCCGAGGGTCCGGTTCTGTTCTGAACACAGCACAGGATCAGCACCGTTCCACACATTTCCACTGACTCTACACAGACCCTGCTGCTCGTTAAGGGGGGCGTGTCTTGTGGAGTCGTTTCATCGCCATGGCGACAGTTTGTACTGTACACACTGGCAGTGAGAGGGTTATAATTTCCCCACACGAATGAATTAAAGGTTTTAATGGGTTTATCGAGAGTCTGATTGTGTACGATGGCACCGCGGTGGAAACGTGTGTGTGTGAGACAGAGCAGCGCTGTGTCAGGGGAAACAGGGGGAACATTTTACATTCTTAGAAATCAAGAGGTGTATCCCAAACGCCAGGGTCTGAGCGCAGAGATCATTCAGCTCGCAAAGAAGTCGAACGAATCGAGTCTGAGTTTCACTGGACGAGTGCAGCACCAGTCAAAAGCTTGGACGCACCTTCTAGTTCAGAGTTCTTTGTGTTTAGTGATTTATTTTCTAACAATACTAGTGTTTTCACAACTATGAAATAACAACATTAGGTAATTCAATAACAACAACAACAGTCATTTGTTATTTTAAGACACAAAGGTCAACTATTCTGGAACAGTTCTTGCAAAACCAGTACAGTGTCTTGCAGAAGTATTCATACCTCTTGAACGTTTCCACATGGCGTCCACACCAGACAGGTCAGAGATAAAGTTGTGGAGAAGTTTAAAGCGCAGGGTTAGGATATAAAAGATGTATCCCAGGCTTTGAACATCTCACAGAGCGCCGTTCAATCCATCATCTGAAAATGGAAAGAGTACGGCACGACGGCAAACCTACCAAGACCTGGACGTCCACCTGGAGAGCATTAATCAGAGAAGAAGCCAAGAGGCCCATGGTAACTCTGGAGGAGCTGCAGAGATCCACAGCTCAGGTTGGAGAATCTGTACACAGGATAACTATCAGTCGTGACGTCCACAAATCTGGTCTTTATGGAAGAGTGAACTGAAAGTTCCGGTTGCAGTTCCACATGGCTTATCGCTCAAAGTTTAGGATATTTATTCATAATCTAACCCTGCTTTCAGCATCTCCACAACTTTATCCCTAACCTGTCTGGTTGCTTATTAAATTACAGGAGCCTGAATACAAATTCACACTTTATAGATTATTATTTGTAAAAGATTTTGACCCAAAAAATAAATAAAAGGATACTGAATGAATGAATACTTTTGCAAGGCACAGTATTGTCAAGTGCTTGAGTTAGCGGTCTTAGAAATCACCAATTAACAACCAGCACATCAGATTAGAGCTGTTATTAAGCTTGATAAAGCAGAAGTAGCAGATATACATCTCAATATCAACTGGTCAAAAAGAAAAAAAAAAGCATATTTTGCAACATGGCTTTAGCATCGTTTTACAGCGTAGAAAGAAAAAAAAATCAGGAAAGACCATGTAGTTACAAGGGGTGTCCAAACTTTTGATTGATAATGTATGTGTGTGTGTGTGTGATTAAAACAGCGACTGCACCTGAACTCGAGCGTTTGGGATACAGTGAAAAGCACTCAGACAGCATACAGTATCAGCATGCACCATCACGACGTCATCAGAAAACCAGCTTGTCGTCACTCTGAGCTCGCGAGCGTCTCCACACTCACACGCGGCTCCGGCCGGGGGTTCGTGGACGGATTTCATTTACTTATTTAAACATGATTTTGGAGGTTTTCTGAGGACAGCGTTGGTCAGATAGAAAGCAGTCACGGTGTGTCTTACCAGTCATAAGTACTGGAACGGAATGGACAACCTGCATACTTCTCCTGACTCACTCACTCACTCACTGGACCCCACATTAACTTCTCCACATCTCCTGTTATACTGAACTTCCAGCCTCCTAACACACAGTATGAGTGCAGATCAATCCCTGCTATCCGTTATCACCCAGATGAGGATGGGTTCCCTGCTGAGTCCGGTTCCTCTCAAGGTTCCTTCTATTACCATCTCAGGGAGTTTTTCCCTCAGCACCGTCACACTCGGCTCGACCATCAGGGACGATCTGATCATTCTGATTCCGACTTTTTATACTCATTTACGTCATTTTCTTTTGATTCTGTAAAGCTGCTTTGCGATAGTGAGCATCGTTAAAAGCCGATACAAATAAAATGCCATTGAACAGAACTCACTCTCGCTCACTCGCAACATTTCTGTCTCACTCCTTTCCTTCCATCTTCCTCTCTATCTCTATCCTAACTGCATTCTCACCACATCTCTCTCTCTCTCGCTCCATCATTTTCACTCTTCATTAAGTTTCTGTTCATTTTCTTCTTCCGTTATTCCATCATCTCTCTCTCTATCTATTTTTGTCTCGCTCCTTTCCTTCTGTTTTCCTCTCTATCTCTATCTCAAGTTCATTCTCACTCTGATCCTTTAGTTTTATTCCTCCTTCACTCTCTCTCTCTCTCTCTCTCTCTCGGTCCGTGTTGGCTCTGAGTGCTGACACAGCCGTGTTGGATGTACCGTGTGTGTGTGATGACTTCAGGAAGTGCTGAGCTGAAAGCCTTTTTGGCCCCATTCTCTCACTTTTATGATAAAAAAAGAAAAAAGATGGAAAAGATGTTTTGGCCCCCTCCCCACCGAACCCCCTATAAAAAAAATAAAAAAACATTGGATGATGTTTGCTTTCTGCTTAATAAGCATTTTTTTTCCCCTGGAGGCGGAACGCGAGAGAGATGAGTGTGATGGAGTGCGGCTTCGCGCAGGGTCTGAAATGAAGACACACACCGGACATGGGACAGGGGACAGGGGACACGCGGCGGCGAGGTCAGGGCGTGACAGGAACACAACATACACGGCCTTCTGCAGGAAGTGACATCATTGTATCACTGTATCACTGTTTACTGCACACGGATCCTGCTGATTAAATATTACACCTCACTGATCTCCTCGAGGTGGAAGAGTTCCAGCCTGAAGAGCGAGCTACATCATTTAGTTAAAAAAAAAATAGAAAGAAGGATGGATTTCCTGAAGATAAATGTTCATCTCAGACCCTGACGCGAGTGTGTGAGTGTGAGAGAATACAAGAGAAATCTATTACAGCATGATGCGGAGAGGAGACAGATGGATGCAAAGCAACAGGAAACATGGAAACATGCACAAACACACACACACACACACACACACACTCCTTTCCTGTGTTTTCTCCTTCCTCATAAGCATAAGAACATTCTAACACAGATGTCACACACAAACACTCGCGTTACCCCAAACACACTCCCTCCTCACACACACACACACACACACACACACACACGCACAACTAACACATTGCACAGTCTCGCTGCTTTCGGGGGAAGTGTGTGTGGATTTACCGTGAGTGTCAGAAGAGTGACTGAACCAGCCTAACCCTTTCTTCTTCTTGTTCATGATGTCAGCGAGTGTGACCCCTGTGCCAGCCGCCGGCCACACAACCCGGGAAGCGCACGAATTCACACACGCGCAGCACCGACACAAAAGTGAAAGAGCAAGTAATGAGGCCGGACATCGGTTAGAGCAGAGACCACGCCCGGCCACACCTACGGGAGCCCCTGCAACGTCTGCGCCGGTTCCAGCTCCAGACTAGACGAGGCGCGTTGTCCCGTGGATGATAAAGAGGGACACCTGGTACACCTGGTTACTCCTAAACCTGTGTTGGTATCAGCGTACGCTAACGAAACGGGATTAGAAGACGACGGGTTGCCTTGGATTGCAGTTTTTCCCGGCTGCGATTTTATTACTGGGTTTAGTTTAAAAATAGGCGATCTTGTTTTGAAATGAAATCTCCAGTACTCAACATCAGGACGCAGGAGACAGGGAGGGTGTAAGACGGTGCAGGAGGCGTGTCTACAGAACCAGTCGGCCAAAAACACAGTATCGCTGCTGATTTTATCATTCTTTTTATGTTATTCATATAATACAGAAAGTTGGTGTGGCCAAAGAAGCTCCTTCTGAAGTTTATACAACATGGAAGTGACCGATCTCACTTCCCTAGAAACTATTTCCAGTTGCTAACTTCAGCTGTTTTGTAGAGATGATTTTATATGATCCCCAGAAATTACCATTTTTCAGTGTTATACAGTCTCACTTCAAACAATAATCATTTAAAATGAAAATTATTCATATTTCTTTATCAGTATTGGTACTAAAATTGGTGGAAGCTTCTAGAAGTATATGACCTGTAGTAAAAAAAAAGTACAAAAAAGAAAAGTAAAAAATCTGTAGTGTCCGTAACCATCTCACATTCATGATGCAATATCTTAACAATTTAGCATTTTAGAATAATACACTTTATTTAAATTGGCAGAGTTTCATCTGAACGACAGTTAAGATCATTAAAAGATTTGAATTCAAAAAAGTTACAGACACTAAAACATAAAAGGGCCTGAAATTGTATTTAGCAAATGTGTTTCTTTTAATCTGATAAAAATATAAATGTGTATGAATATTTACAAAAAACAAAGCAGGATCAGGAGATAAGAAGCATTAAGGATTATGAAAAATGGTGTTATATGATCCTGTCTGAAAATTCACTTTTTCACCTACTGTAGGTGAGACACCAATACCACCAATTTAGCACCGACACCATGTTTTGGCTGAGTGTGTTTCTCTGGAGATAAAGAACACACCAGGGAAACGTAATTAAAGTAAACATGAGTACAGTAATTACTTATATTCTTATCTATGAAGGAAAAGTATTACAGTGTAGTGTCAGGTATTTACACGCATCTTTTGGAGACATGGCAACCCGCAAAGAGACGCAACATGAACTTTAACTGTGGTGCATGAACGCTTCTCGATGTGGCAGAAGTCAGGAGCTGGAATGCGGAGAGACGCTGGCACAGAGGGCGCGGCCGGGCACAGGTGGGTATAAAGCATACATGACATTAATAATAACAACAACAAACAACAAATAACAAACAACAAGAACAATAACAGCAACACTGCAGGCGTGAGTGGTCTGGTGTGCTGGAGAGGGACAAGAGGAAGATGAGAGGTTAGTTCACACATGATCACACTGATGTGCTTTCCATCCACATGTTCTTATCAATAACTCCAAGTCCACTACCAGTGGTGATTAAGAGGTGATTAAAGGCTAAAGGGCTACACGAGGCTGACTAGACACAGTTAGTATGATGCGTTAATATGATGGGAACATTTGTTTTGAAAGTTTTGAAAAAAGAGACCAAATTTAAAAAAAAAAAAAAAAAAACAGGACAAATCATCTAAATGGAATGGAATGTGCTTTGTGGGGAGAAAAATGATGATACAGTGTGTGTGTGTGTGTGTGTGTGTGTGCGCATGGTGTGGTTGTAGACAGCTGCTTCGAAACCAGCGTAAAATCTGTGAAACATCTGGATGGAAGCGGTGGTGATGGCGTAGTAAAATGGACGCCGTGGCAGTAGGACACGCCGCGGGCGATAAACAGCGCGTTCCTGCTGTCTGTCGTCAAGCATCACTGGTGACCTGTCTCAGCGACTGAAACCTTATAAGCTAGCTAGCTAGCACTAGCGAGTGACTGTGAAATGAGACACTGATGAAATGATAAGCTTGCTGGGTAATTTTGCATCGGGGTGTTTCTGCGTAAGTGGAAGTGGAAGAGCTCCGGGATTCGTTCAGACCTCGTCTGTGATACTTTCCGCTAGCACACTGGAGCCGATGACATCATGTCGTGAATGAGACAGTTTGTTACACGGGAATCATTGTAAGGACTCATGATGTGCTTTCTAACCACTGAACCGGTCGAGGTGCGTTTGGCGTTGTTTATTTCTGGAACGCACTAAATCTCAGGAGTTTAAGGGCGTGTTCACTCTGGGGCTTCGGGATCATTTAAGAGAACACATGACTCCAAAGTCTGGTTCATTTTGATCAGTTAGAGCACAATCGTGCCCAAATAAACAAGAAGAGGCGGTCTCGGGCACGGCACGTACAGTAACTGAGCATGGAAGCAGTTTGCTGTTTAGACATGACATCATCAATGCCGTCTGTCTCCTCCAAAATCTCAGAGAGTATTTTGCTGTTGACATCCTCGTTCTCTTGCTCTCTTAGTGTTTACTGGTGGCTCACAAACCAACTAGGTGCATACCGCCCCCTGCTGTATCAGAGAGTGAAAATACATAAGTGTACCCGAGTACAGAGAAATTTTTTTTAAATAATAATAATAATAATAACGTGAGCTCTGGCCAATGCGGGAGTAAGGAATCGAGAAAAGGGACAGGATCGTTCCTGGGTGCGGGGCAAATAAATGACGCCTAGTGTGAAAGCGCCCTGTCTCAGACAGGAGTGTCTTAGCGTTTCGAGATGCCGTGTGTCGTTGAAAAACTGTGGGTTTCAGGACTGTGGTGTAAGCAGGAAGGTTCGAGTCTGAGCTCCATCTGTGTATTTCTGCTCTCTATAAAGGAGGACATGGACTTTTCTTCTACTGGACTCTGCTGAGCCAACATTATAACGCACACACACTACCGAGTGAGCACAGCTGGCCCAGAGCTCAGGAACACGGTGCTCGATGTACCGCGGCGCTTTTACTTTCAGACTGCACCTCGACACCTAAGTCACGCTCCTGTTTAACTGACTTCAGACAGAGGGATTAACATAAGGTTGATACAAAACTGTACTCGAGTCGTAATGAAAATCTATCCTGTGTGTGTTGAGGACTCACGGTTGTGTTTGCTTCCGTCTTCCTCATCCTCGTTGTCCGGGTCAATGTCCTCGGCCTGCGTGATCCAGTCCAGGTAGCCCCTCAGGTCCTCCTCCATCTGCTGCTTCTCACGGAGCTTCTGGAAATCTCCACGGGCTTTTGCCTTCTCGCGCTCCTTTGAGAACTCGCTATGCTCACACAACACACACACATAATGATTAGTGCACATGTGTGCAAACTCACAAACACACTACGGCACATGGGAGTGACCACATGCATGAGCATGCACTTGTTTTCTCCAACACACCACAGAAGCACAGATAGTTTCATGCTCGGATCAGGACTCTCCATACTGAACACACACACCTGCTGATGATCAGGAACAACGGTCCAAGAATCCTCTCTCCTGATTATTATTTAATATTTTGATAAAGCAGAGAGAATTGGCGCCTTGAGCCATATAAGTGAACTACAGTATATCAGAAGCCTGACAAAAATAATAGCACATGGCCTCTTTGGCCTTCCATATAAAAGAGAGTCAGGCGGTTGTGCTGTTCAGGCTAGAGCGTGATGCACTTCCTGTTTCCACCAGCAGGTGGTGTGCTCATCTTTTCCTAATAAGAGCCATCCCGCTAGAGGTCACACAGCGTTAGCATCCTTCACCCAGCCGTACGTGACGTGCGCTCCGCACAGAATCTGAGTCAAGAGATTACACGAGTCACGGCTCGAGCACTGAGTCAGAACGTGTAGAATCCCCGAATCGAGTGAGACAAAAGACGAGACGGATAGAAATCCCTGCTGTGTCCGTACAACTGTGTGTGTGTGTGTGTGTGTGTGTGTGTGCGTGTGTGTGTGTAGAGTCTCTTTGACTGCCTCAGTTTGCCCTTGTCTATAGGACATGCTTAGTGTGCGTCCAGACAGGAACCGTGTGTGTGTGTGTGTGTTTGAAGAAGAGTATTAATGTCTCCACAGTAAGAGGAAGCACAGAGAGAACTGAAGGCTGGGGCAATGAGATTAATTTCAGCCTAGGACGTGGTGTGTGTGTGTGTGTGTGTGTGTGTGTGTGTGTGTGTGTGTGTGCGGTGGTGATGGGGGGGTGGCTGAGGATTCACAGCTGAAAGAGAACAAAAAGAAATGAGAACAGCAAGAACAATAATGGAAAGAACAGAGTAAGGAACAGAAGGGAGGTGAGGAGGTCAGTGAGTGTGTGATCGTCATTAGGTGTGTAACGTTACGCTCACCAAGCGGCAGACGAGCGTTCAGACCTGATATTAGATGAACACTGAGACAACAGGACGAAGAAAAGCGCTTGTGTGAAGTAGCAGAGGATCGTTAGTATGTGTGTGGTGAGTGTGTGTGTGGTGGGTGTGTGTGTGGTGGGTGTGTGTGTGGTGGGTGTGTGTGTGGTGGGTGTGTGACGCTAGAACCACAATACGGCAATCAACTACAACTTCATAACGAGTGACCTCTGAAACCCCGCCCCTCAGGTTTATTACCCCTCCCACACCCCTCTAACCCACTAAACACACCACACACACACAACCCTCTAACCCACTAAACACACCACACACACCCCTCTAACCCACTAAACACACCACACACACACACCCCTCTAACTCACCATACACACCACACACACCCCTCTAACTCACTAAACACACCACACACACCCCTCTAACCCACTAAACACACCACACACAC
>JAQMYG010000016.1:22051572-22064147 GCA_030014215.1 Clariallabes teugelsi
AGTGGAGGAGGTGTGGCCTCTGTGTGTCAGTCTCAGTGGAGGAGGCGTGGCCTCTGTGTCAGTCTCAGTGGAGGAGGTGTGGCCTCTGTGTGTCAGTCTCAGTGGAGGAGGCGTGGCCTCTGTGTCAGTCTCAGTGGAGGAGGTGTGGCCTCTGTGTGTCAGTCTCAGTGGAGGAGGCGTGGCCTCTGTGTCAGTCTCAGTGGAGGAGGCGTGGTCTCTGTGTGTCAGTCTCAGTCGAGGAGGTGTGGCCTCTGTGTGTCAGTCTCAGCGGAGGAGGCGTGGCCTCTGTGTCTCTGTGGTTCAAATCCTACCATCACCAAGCGAGGCCGTAAGTGTAAATATATATTGTGGCTTTGCTCAGACTGCGGACAGCAGTGTGACTTGTATCTCCTCACTAAGACACACGCCCCCTGTAGCTCTTCAGTGAGACACACCCCCTGAGACACGCCCCCTGTATCTAGTGTACAGGTGCACAGTGTAGGGTGAGTCTGATCTCAGAGCCGTGAGTTTATTTTAACACCCGTTTCTGATCCTCGTTCCCACGTCAGAGCACCTGGGGGAGGCTGCCTGGGCAGTGTGTGATACTGAACACGCTGTGTTTCTGATGAAACAGTCACCTGCTGTGGTAACACCCTACAGAGCAACACACACACACACACACACACACACACACACAAACCTTGGATGAAAGTATTAGGAAGGCTCAGGATCGAGAGCATTACTCATACACACAGGGATCTACAACATCATATCAGACATCAACATATCAGCTCTCTCTCTCTCTCTCTCTCTCTCTTTTGCTCAAACACATTGAGAAGCTTTTCCACCATGTATGGTCTTGACCCGTCTTTACAGGATCAGAGAAATACATAAGCAAAACAAGAAATAAACATCCAAGTGCTGTTACCGTCTATTATCACCACTCTGGGAATGGCTTACATCCAATCAAAACTAACTGTTGTGTAATATAGTATAAGGTTCAAGAACAAACCCCTCTTTCAGCATTCCCTATTTTTTAATCAGAGAACGGTGTAATGAGGTCTCTGCTACTCCGAATCCTGAAACCTGATTGGTCAGAAGGTGTTGATTAATTCTCTGAAGCATTAGCTCTGACGTCAGTGCGGGATTATATTAATGCGCTCGTTCTAATACGCTATAGTTTCCATAGTAACAGCTCTGCGGACGCCAGACTGACAATAAATGTTTTAGTAATCGCTGACGTGAACCCAGTAAGGAGTTTTCAGTAAGGAGTCTCCAGTATCAGCGGTGAAGCTGTAACTTCTTCAGGAAGTTTCACTTCTTTTGTGGTGTTCATGGATGTTTCATGTTAATGTAGCAATAAATAGATACAGTGTATCGTTTGTTTTTCTTAAATGCATAAACCAAACCTATTTGTAAAGTGTCGTGCTGTAAGAGGAATAAAACGCTGTGTTGTTGTGTTCCAAAAAAAAACGTCTTCATCACACCACCCTATCGTTGATTATTTTCCGATCCTAGCAGCGTGTTTGTGTCCCGTGTGATCTGGAAGTGTGTCGCTGACTCGAGAGCTCAGGCTCTGCCCTAATGGGAGACAGAACAGCTGCTGCCTCGTCTCGCCTCACATTCAGAGAGACACACAACACGTCACCCCTGATTCACCAGCTACCATTTGCATGCACACACACACACACACACACACACACACGCACGCACAAACACACACACACACACTTCCCTAAATATGTCAGTGCAGAGCCACACAATCAGAGCTATTCGACAGAACGAGTGCAGGAGGTCGTAAAAAGAAGAAGAAAAAAAACGAGACGAGACGAGACGTGCTCGTGAAGGGACAGACGTTCTCTCGGGCAACGCTACATCTGATGCAGATCAGAACGCTACACGTTACGCCGCTACGACTCGACAAGGACAGAACATCTTCCAGCCAGAGCGCATCAATAACTGCCAAATTTAACACCACACTTGAAGACACTTCCTGCGCTCAGTCTGGGAGGGGGCCGTGGTGCCAAGCAGCAACGCGTCTCTGAGCTGGATCCGTCCCATTCAGAAGGACAGCATGAGGACAGCTGGGTTCTACGGTTCGACAGGCAAATCAGAATCACGTGTGTCTTTCTGTAGGAAGCAAAACTCATCATCTTATTCATGAAGAGAGATGAAAGATTAAAAACAACCTCAGACAGAACTCTCAGCTATGCAGCGAAATATAAACGACATGTAGTAAACACTATTTTTGTTAGCATGAAATATTCCATATCAGCGCGTCCTTTACGCTTAGCTTGTCTGAGTAATACAGTGTGTTCTAAACAGCCAAATTATCGTATGCTAGCATGCAAAAATTTTATGTAATACTAAATAGCATTGAGATAATAAAAGGAAACAAAGTCCCAACAAAAAAGGCTTATTTCAACTTTTTATGAGGAACACTGTTAATGGAGACTCTGACATTCTAAACATTGTTTCAAGACCTACACAAGACCTACTCCCAACTTAACAGAACAGGAGCTGGTCAGCTCCACCCCTTTTACCTTAAAAGGAAACCCAAAAGGAGCATGAAGTTCCAACATAAGGTTCGCCAGTGTGTTCTTTTCAGTTATGATTAAAAATCTCTGTTGCTTGACAAGATAAACATTACAAACTGCCGCTTTAAACATTACTAACTGCTGCTTTAAACATTACAAACCACTACTTTAAACATTACTAACTGCTGCTTTAAACATTACAAACCACTACTTTAAACATTACTAACTGCTGCTTTAAACATTACTAACTGCTGCTTTAAACATTCCAAACCACTACTTTAAACATTACTAACTGCTGCTTTAAACATTACTAACAGTTGCTTTAAATATTACAAACCACAAGTTTAAACATTACTAACTGCTGCTTTAACGTTACAAACCACTACTTTAAACATTACTAACTGCTGCTTTAAACATTACTAACTGCTGCTTTAAATATTACAAACCACTAGTTTAAACATTACTAACTGCTGCTTTAAACATTACTAACTGCCAACTTAAACATTACAAACCACTGTTTTAACGTTACAAACCACTACTTTAAACATTACTAACTGCTGCTTTAAATATTACAAACCACTAGTTTAAATATTACTAACTGCTGCTTTAAACATTACTAACTGCTGCTTTAAATATTACAAACCACTGTTTTAAACGTTACAAACCACTACTTTAAACATTACTAACTGGTGCTTTAAATATTACAAACCACTAGTTTAAACATTACTAACTGCTGCTTTAAACATTACTAACTGCCAACTTAAACATTACAAACCACTGTTTTAACGTTACAAACCACTACTTTAAACATTACTAACTGCTGCTTTAAACATTACAAACCACTAGTTTAAACATTACTAACTGCCAACTTAAACATTACAAACCACTGTTTTAACGTTACAAACCACTAGTTTAAACATTACTAACTGGTGCTTTAAATATTACAAACCACTAGTTTAAACATTACTAACTGCCGACTTAAACATTACGAACCACTGTTTTAAACGTTACAAATCTCTGCTTTAATTGTTACAAACGGCTGCTTTAAATGTTACAAACAGCTGCTTAAAAGGTTACAAACCGCCACTTTAAACATTACAAACCGTCGCTTTAAACATTTCAAATCTCTCCTTTAATGGGAATTTGCCCTTCATATGTGAATCTCTCATTGTACAGCATGTATTGATTCTGCTATTTGTTTCCTAACACTGCTGTCTAACACAACACAAGATTAAATCCCAGTCATTTTGTATCCTTGCCGAAAGATAAGATAAGATAAGATAAGATAAGATATACCTTTAGTCAGCCCACAGTGGGGAAATTTCTTAATAAATTAAAAAAAAACTGCATAATAATTCTCAATAAACTGCAATGTACATGACAGCTCTGCACCCTCCTGATAAAATGAAGATTGAAATTACAATCAAATAGTAATCCCCCCCGCCTCCCGAGCAATGCCCTTTAACCTCTGGGCAGGAGCTGGGTCATAAAATGCAATGGGATCAAAAGGTCAGAAAGAGGAGGGTGGTTGTGTACTCACCAGGTCGTGATTGGTCGAGTTGGAGTCGTCTTCAGGAAACGGGATATAGACGGCTAAGGCCATGCAGTTGGCAAAAATAGCAATTAGTATAAAGATATCAAATGGCCTACAAGCGCACGGGTTAAGGAGCGTAATCTCTGTTTAAAGCCAGCAGCCAAACAGTAACAGCGAAACACAATATTACACAAAACAGCGTATTACTCAGAGAAATCTTTAACAGAGCCCGATCTAATAACGCAAATTCATTTAGTGAATGCTCGAGCTGGATTTAATATCCACCGCTGTCTGTTTCAGACGCTTTCATTATTGCAGCATCAATATCTGGAGTCTGTAAAGCGCTTAACAACACAGATCTCGCACTTTAGCTTTAGCAGGCAAATCTATTCCAACACATCTAAATTGGATATGTGTTTAAGACGCGGTTATCGTCTAAAGATAACTGAGATAACATCTAATGGTGGATAAAAGAAGCTCTTCCCAAAGACTCTAATCAATGCCTGTTCGATTCCTCGATCCTGCATGATTTCGAGAAAAAGTACAGAATCTTTACAGAAACATCAATTCATATTCTGCACTCAAGAAAATTCCTTCTGGTTTGTCCTTAATGGAAATAGATTTTGTCCTCAGGCATGACTCTTACCCTGGAATATAAAGGCATCATCTCTTTAAAAAATATATATATTTACTATGAATGGCAGAATAATAAGAACCATAAATAGCTATAATGCAGTAATGCCCTCTACACACTTTTAATGTGAACTTTTAGAGCATGTTTTGAATTACTAATTCAGATCTGTTGAACTTTGTTGAACGTGATTGAGCCATCTCTACCATTCGGTTGAGGTATAGCCTACTTTGTTAAAAAATACATGAAAAGTATGCCTTTTCAATTGTTTATTGTTTCATAGCATACCTTGTGTTTGTAGACTTGGACCACCGCACATAAAGCATATTATGTCACATTTCCCAGACTTTCTTTGGTATTGATATTTTGACATAAATCGACATCTCAACCGTTTGGAAGATGTCTCCACAGGAAAAAAAAACATGAATTGTTGTAGACAGAAAAATTTTATTAGCAAAATAAGCTGTCAAAGTAAGTAAGTTTTTTCATTGCTTTTTTTCTTTAGTAAGGGTGTTAATGTAAATGCGTATCAGTATATATATAGTTTATACACCTGGATGGGATGCGATCAGTCGGTGAATTCATTAAAGCTGCTTAACCGAGATGCTTCAGTGAGCGAGAATGTCTCATCTGGTAAATAAATATGTTTGTCCTACTCTCTCTCTCTCTCTCTCTCTCTCTCTCTCTCCTCCCTCGGTTTTTCTCTTTAAAGAAGGCTTGAGAAGCAAGAACGAGACGCACGGAGACACAGTTAAAGGGATAAGAAGCACCTGATGGACCGGAGCCGATCGTTTCTAACCGCCGTTTTACTCTGTCAAGTGACGACGATGCATTATGGGTAATAAAACCTTCCCCATCCAGATAATGTTCTCCTATGTGCAAGAAACACCAACTAGCTATGAACTTTAGCCAATTAATTCCCACTGGTTTTATTTCCAGAGTTTTCCCAGAGTGTCTGAAACCCGAGCGCCGAGTCCTCTGTATGCTCTCGCTGAGTCACTGCTCGGTGTCACTTCTTTCACTGCGGTTCCTTTAGCCTCCTTGCTAAACCACAGAGAGAGCTGCGCAGCTCAAAACTAGGCCAAACACACACACACACACACACGCAGTCGTATAACACCAGTCACACCTTTCCCTGTGTGAGATTAATGTGCTCGCTGCTCTGGGCTGAAACGCTCACACAGGCGACTCTGCGCAGCGACGCTGATCTGATCCGGGATCAGTTCTTACCTTGAACAAATATTAACTAATTAGCCATGATGTCGCAAAATCCCAGAGCCCCCCCACACCCCCCCCCACACCCCCCCATTACATACCACCTAGCTGCCGTGGTTTCCTTTACACTCGTTCCTCAACACAATTCTAATCCACGAATCCTCTGACTCTTCTACTTATCCTAAGACACTAAACACTCTCCCCTCGTCAGCTGTACAGGCCACATACGGCCGTCTAAAGCTGTAAGACTTAAAGAGTTGCATCCTGTAACGTCTGGCTTAGTCGGTGTGTATAAACCCACAGCCGGACACCAGCCTTGTCTTAAAATCAGGTATCGCTATCACATCAGATTTCACGCTCGCTCGCCTCGGCAGCTCGTTATCCCGGCTGTCAGGTGTGTTAGATGAGAACGAGACACTAAATAGGTGCGGTACCCTGTTTAACGGATGATTAGACGCTTTTCGGGTATAAAAAGTGCTGATTTTTTTTTTCCTACAGCAGCACAGCACTGATGTAACGGCACACACTAGAGTTACCTGTTCAATAAATCATGCATTATGTTACATTCATTTCAATTCATTTTACTCATTAATTCAATCATGCTCTCTCTCTCTCTCTCTCACTCTTTCTCTGTGTGTGTGTGTGTGTGTAAAGGATATTTCCACTCCACGATGCTGATGCAGGCCCGGCGAAACGGGTTGTTCAGTTTCAGGCAGAACAGCGCTCTCTGCGGCCGCGTGTTAGCCGAGCTGCTCTTGCTCTTGGCGTACTGCAGCCTCTTCTTCTGAGCCAGCGAGCCCACCGGTGCCACCGACGTCGCGGGCGGAGCCTCCGCGTCGGCGGCGGGCGGGACAGGTGGCGGGACCGGGCCGTTGACGCTCATGGTGCAGGCGTGGGCCGGAGCGGGGCATCCACCGGCACGAGCCTCCCAGGGGAGACGGGAGAGGGGTGGGGTAGAAGGCGGGGACTGGGGTGGAGGGGCGGGGCTTTCTCACCAGCACGCCGGCACGTCACCAGGAACAGGGACGCTGGTGCTGCTGGCATAATTTGCCCCTGGAGGAAAACAGATCAAAGGATTTTAGTGTGTGTGTGTGTGTGTGTGTGTGTGTGTGATTGAGAAGAAAAGAGAAATAAACTGAGATACAGTATACAGATGAAGAAAGAGACTGAAAGTGTACGCGCGCGTGCGTTTATGTGTGTGTGTGTGTGTGTGTGTGTGTGTGGTTTGTGGGAGGCAGTGTGATGATTTCCTTATCTATTCCACTGCATTATGCAATATCGTGGGTGTTAAGTCAAAAAAACTGACACACTGAGTGTTGAGGGTCTAAAGGCTCCTGGGACCAGCATGCATTACCATATACACACACACACACACACACACACATACACATACACATACACACACACACACGCACATATACACACATACACGCTGCAAACTAAACATGCACATGAAGCGGACATTTAAAGCACACTAACAGAGACTGGTGGACTCAGAATGGACCTGGTGATTATTTTGTCTTCTTCAGTTTAGTAAAGCAGCTCCAGCACGGAGAGACGCAGCTTAGACGCCTGAACCGCCCTCCGGTCCCGGATCTCTCTTCTATCGATTCGAGCGCGAATCAATTTTATATCTGTTTTTACATTTAATATTAAAAAGCGCCGCTCCATCAACGCCACTAAGGAGTCTCTTGGTGATAGAGTCATTACAGAACAAGCTGCTGTCTGTGGATTTAAAAGAATAAAACAGATTAAAAGCCCGAGACGTGAACTGTTGGCTTAAAAAACAATAATCAATAATTCTGATACAAAAAAAACCTGCGTAATAATAATAATTTACATTCCTGGGCATCATTTCTGGGAAGTGTTCATGCTCCAGAGATCCACTTATCAAAGCACACGGCCATGGTACACTGGTGGATTAGATCATAAATATTGGAACGCCGTATGGTTTGAGACGGCAGCTATGATATTGACCGTGTGTGTCGAACCTCAAGAACCAAATCCCTCCTTTAATTCGCCTGAAAAGCCATGTTGAGGGATGAGAAACAAGCCCGTGCGATAGCTAGTACTGCCTTTACATTTTGGGTTGCTAACGCGTCGCACAGCGTGGAAAGCATACGTGTGGAGTCCGGCATGGGCTGAGCAGCATGGGAGAGAGAGTGGACATGCCGGGTGTGAGGACGCTCAGACAACCCACATCCACCCCACTCCGTTGTCTCTCTGACAACAGTGTGTGTGTGTGTGTGTGTGTGTGTGTGTGTCTAAACTACGCCATATGCATGCTAGGCCGCCATCACACTCCGACAATGACCATGAAGTTCCTGCTGTGTCCTAAAAATATCGAGGGAAGCAGAGAGATCCGGGTCGAAATGGAAAAATGGGCGTTTATCAAGATCATACTAGTTCTTGGCGGCAACGTGGCTAAGTGGTTAGCAATGTCACCTTGCACCTCCAGGTCCTGGGTGTGAATATCTCGTCAGGTCTGTGTGTGTGGAGTTTGCATGTTCTCCCCGTGCTTGGTGGGTTTCCTCTGGGTTCTCCAGTTTCCTCTCACAATTGGGAATAGATACAACAATCACTATTTGCCTCGACGGTCCCTAGTTGGACTACAGAGGTTCCTAGATGGATGGATGGATGGATGGGTGGATACTCCTTCTTAGACGCGTACCAGTCAAGTTGTCACTAATTTCCCATCACACACTCACCACGTCCGATCAGCTCACACTACGCTCTTACCCTGCACTTATCACCTGCTTACTGCGTTGTCGTTCCAGCCTGTGGGTCGGTATAAACACTGTGACACACACAGTTTGAGGAACTGGATGCAGAATTTTTGTGAGAACTTCATTGACGGAGCAACAATGCAGTGACGTCCCAATGACACCCCAATGATCTTTCCCGTCTTTTCCGTGCTTGCGGTACCTTAACGAAGTCCCTAAAAGCGACACTGTTACCAGGTCAATACCATTTCTATGTCCTCATTAAGCTCTTCCTGAGTCTTGCTTTGACCACGCCCTCACCAGGCGTTTTCTGCAGTGCACATCGTGTCTATTTCAGAACGTAAACTGAGGACTGATGGAGATAGGCTATAGTGACTTACTTTAAACACACCTTAGCTAATGTACTTACTGTGTGATTAAGCTGATCGTAATGACGACTGATTTGTAACAAATGTAATTCATCAGTCCCAAGGCAATAATAAAGCCATTATAATAGGTCCGCCCACTATCTGAGTGAAATCGTGAAGTGTAAACCAGCGTGTGATTCCAGTGAACATTTCAAGCAAGAAAGCATCATTTCAAATTAAGATATGAAGAAAAATGGGGGATCCAAACCACTAGCTTAAATCATTCTTTCAGCAATAAAATTTCTGCGTAATCAAGTGTTGGGAATCCAGTGCTCCTCTGGTATCTGATTGCTGCTCTGCTTATTATGTAAGGAGTCACTAAACACATTCCGGGTTCAGCTTTTCTTCTGTGAGATCGTATTTAAGTGCGTCTGGCTTCTACATTGGTACCTCAGCATATGAACGCCCCGCCTCATGAATTTTCACCTTAAGAACTGAAATTTTGCAAGAAATTCCGGCATACGAGCCGAGCTGAACACCAGCCAAGTCACGCGTACGGCCGGAGCCGTTCAAAACTCATTAAGTTAAACCAGTTCACATATTTTTACGTGGGGTTTTTTGCTTTTTTGTGTAAGATTTGGTGAAGACACACCACCATGGGTCACGAGAATGTTATCGAGGACGGTAGCAAGAAGAAAAGGGAGCCGCGGTTTTTAAAGCAGCCGGTGCCCAGAGAAATCATTAATTAAGGTTAAGTGAGATTTAATGTCTATTTATTTCATATTTTATTTCTTTTACATGTCTTTTCTAAATGTTTTGATTGTTTTTATATGCAAAAATATGATTATAGTGTTGGAAATTGGTGATACTGGTAATATTTTTGGGTGGATGGAACGGATTATCTGCATTTACATTATTTCCTATGGGACAATGTGTTTCACAATATGAAATTTCACCTTAAGAACTCCGGAGGGAATTAAATTTGTATGCCGGGGTACCGCTGTAAAGCAAACAGGCACACACACACACACACACACACACACACACACACACAGTCGGTTATCAGTGTCTCAGTGTTACAGGGTTACACTGATCTGGAAACAGTTTGCCTTTTCCTTTTTTTTGGCTTGGATAAGAGGTTTAAAAGTGATTTGCTGGTCCTGTGTCAGTGTAAAACAGTCAGATAAACATGATCGAACTGGCATCTGGTGGTAAAGACGGGCTGGGATGTCAGGTGTCTCCTGAGGTGTCTCGTGTGCGTCTCTCTGCCGTGCGGATGGTGACTTTCCCTGATTATTGGGACGTCCAGATCTGTAGTCTAATAAAAGTTTAATTTAGGAGCGAGCTCGGAAATGAGAATGAATCAGACAAAATGAGTTCGCGTTTGATCCGTCGGTGTCGCCTGAGACTATAGTGAGTAAATGATCTGATTAAAATCCCGCCGCGTCTGACCCACTGAATGACGGCGCCAAAGCGACAGCCTTACTCAGAGAACGTCTGGAGTGAGTGGAAAACTGCTCACGACTATAAAGCTATGATTTACACAGTTATCACACAATCATCAGGTACGGCAGAGGATAACGAACAGACAAACACCAGCAGAGCTGTCACGGTGTGTGTTAAAAAATGTCTCCATCTTATATTTGACCACAAAGAATCGCCATAAACGATGATTATAGCACTTATTTTCTGCATGCTTTTTTAACCTGCAAAATTTCCAAAACAGCGTGCTTAGTCACATGACCAGGGCTCGTTATAATATACAGAGTCAGCCAAAGAAAATGTCAGAACAAGAAAAATAATATGATGTTTATTATACTGTGTTAATATAATATTAACAATATTATCATATTGTTATCATAATATTATCATATATATTAATATATAACTTATAGCAATACATTTAGTATTCAATTCAGTATTTAGACGAGTTTTTCTTTTCCTGAAGTGTGTATACATTTTTTTGACTGATTCTGTATATTTGAGACAGAAACATGGCTGACACAGAGTTGAAAATAAAAGACACGACCAGCAAACAGTAACAGATTCTGGAAAAATAAAATACAGAGTGGAACCGGAATAAAGAGTTCACACAGGACAGCAAACTGAACCTGATTTTTATACACTTTGTATAAATCAATCTTCAACAATACGTCCAGACGCAAAGGTGCAAATGCTGCGCGTCAGACAACTTTTTTTTATCACTTTGTACCTTTAGAGTCCCAAAAATGATTTAATGTGTCTTGTTTCATGGACACAACAAAATTATTTTATGGATACAAAAAAAAAAAAATTCGAAGAGGTAAGCCAAATAAACCTTTAATCATTTGAGCTGTTGAGACTCACAGGAACAGCAGCATTAAAGAGGTCACACTGTTTATTCCATAAAGGTCATCTAACCCCTCGTATCCTGTCATGTGTTACTGTGTTCAATAGGCTTCAACTACAGTAACCTGAGACAAACAAAGAGACGCGGTCTTATAACCTTAACATCTATACTCTGAATCCTAAATACTCACAAAACATATAGAATAATCTAGAGTCGTGTACAAACATCTTAGGCATATGCGAATAAATGCTGTCTTTAAAAAAAACTATAAGGTAAGTAAACAGAATTCAATGAAACAGTCAGTATTTGGTGAGATGACGGTTTGAGCACCTCGGGTACAGTTTGTGCAGTTTTATAAGAAACTGAGCTACTAAGTTTCTCTGAGCATCCTGCACATCCACCCACGGTTCTTCAGAGGATTTTGATTGCTGCACCTGCATCTTGCGAAACCCGGCAGCTTCCACAAAACATGGTCGGTTTTCTATATATAAAACGTGCTGCTTTCTCTTCTGCCATACAAATATTGTTCTGTTTTAACTTTTGTCATGGAATACTAATTCTTGAAAATCAGAAATATTTTTTGTACTGATTTAATACTAAAGAAATAAAATACAGCGGATTTAATTTGTTCTGGAGACGAGCTCTTAATGCGACAATCCGTATTGCGATATAAGAAATAATGTAAATGCAGATAATTGCTTCCAGCCACCACAAAATATTACCAATATCCCAAACAAAAACGCATGAAAAATCATATAACTGTCCACTGATGCTAACAAGTTTTGAATGGCCCCCGGACGTACACACAACATAGCCGGCATCACTTCAGTTTCATCATACTGTATGCCAAAAATGCTTCGTATGCCGATCCAAATTCCTTGCAATATTTAAATTCTTAAGGTGAAAATCTGTAAGGGAAGGCATTCGTATGTCGAGGTACCACAAAAATTTTTTAAATAATAATAATAAACATTTTTTTATCTATTTGTACGCTAAAAAACCCACACTTTTGCCCAGTACATGAGGGTCTGTTATTAAATCATTCCCTAAGCAGAATAGTTTGACATTCAGGATTTAAGTTAAAGGTTACTAGTGTACGTACTGTACCTGTCATTGATGGTTAAAGAGTCTGTAGAAACAGTTAAAAGGTTAAAGCTAAAAATAATCTGCTGATCTTTAATGTAATCAGTGATATTATTATTCTTATTATTATTATTTGAGGTTGAAGCCCACGTACATGTCTGTGTGTCTTTCTGTACAGCAGAACTCTCTGTCTAACT
>JAQMYG010000016.1:22247064-22258470 GCA_030014215.1 Clariallabes teugelsi
ACCAGCACCTCAGATTAGAGCCGTTATGAAGCTTTACAGAGCAGAAGTAGCAGATATACATCTCAATATCAACTGTTGAAAGGAGATTATTGTGGATTTTGGAGAAACGCCTTCAGTATTGTTGAGAGAGAAATAAACATCAGGAACGACCATGGAGGGAGAAGGGGTGTACAAACTTTTGACTGTTAGTCTATTCTCTTGTTTTTAATTGTGACATCTAGATGTGAAATCTAAAGTTGTCATACGTTTATTTCCCACAACCACTTTGTTCATCGTTTACATCGTATGATTTTGGACCTGATTTTGCTGAGAGTCTGAAGTTAAAAAATATTCAGATTTTTCTTGCCTGGTCTCACTGAGACTAAATCAGCCACCAGTAACATGAGCAATGTGTGCGCCAACCTCAACTCACGGAAAAAGGATTCTTTTATGACATATCATACACAAAGTCATACGATGTAAGTCTACCTTAAGAGGAACAACGAAGTGCCAAATTGTTAAATGACAGTTCAGTAGGGTTACGTAACTACATGCTGTGGTCTGAATGTCTGACAGTTCCCAAATTCGTGGCAAAGTTCGACTTGCCCAGGGGCGTGGTGGAGCTGAGAGGCGAGACTGAGGAGCTGCTGCAGATGTGTATGAGACGGAAGGGGATGGGTCCGTGCTGGGTGAGCAGAGATTCTTCTCTCTTTTTTCTTTTGTTTGTTTAGCTTGTGTGCTTACATGCGTATCACACGTGCCTCAATGAAATGTAAGCAAAAAAATAATCAAAAACATGTCAGTAAACCTCACTTTAGTATGATGTTTATATATTTAACACAGTTTTATCCAAAGTTACATGAAGACAGACAGATCTATAAGAAACACAGACATGAGCATGAAGAAAAGGAAAACTCCACCCTGGAACGTGTTGATTATTATTTTACTCTTGACATGTTTAGTGATTCTGGTGCAAAATTGATGGTTTTATATTTTACTCCAGGGGGATGTTATACTGTAGGTACATATAGATATTAAATGTTATTGTTAACTGCATTTACACCCGTCATCAATAGTAGAATTAAATTTCAGTGATCTCAGGCATAAGTGATAACGATCAGGTGTTGCTCCTAAAAACTAAAGTTGTTCCAGCAAGTTTTAATATTGTTTAATTAATAAAAATATTCCAGGCTTTAATGTAAATGGCGAGCGCAAAGTGCAGCTTCAGGTGAGACTCAGCGTGGCTAGTTAGCGACGGCAGTGTTGGCATAAAATCTAAAAAGATTTGAAAGGACAAGGCAGGAGGGAGTCGCTGCGTTGCTCTACACCGAGAGGTCAGGAGTAAATAAACCTAGTTTATACTAAAAAGTCATTTAGAAATTATGAAATAAATCTTGGGTGCCACTGGAGCTGATGCGTTAATTAAAAGGATGAACATGTATGACGTGCTGAGTTGATTTGTCCTTTAACAGGAACTAAAGAATAGTTTGATAAACTAAAACTAAAATAAAATCATGTCCTTTTCCCCTGCAGCCAAGCGAGCGGACCATCCCTCTGCATGCCGTCACACACTGCATGTGTTTCCAGGTACAGCGCCATCTGGCTGTTTCAGCTCATGTGTTGATTTTACTGTTTAATACGAAGTTGCAGAATTTTTATATTGTATTTGTTTTTTTACTAAATTATAGCACGAAAATCAAATCACTGTAGATTTTTTAAATAATTATATTTGTACACAGTGTGTCATGTGATCATGAATTAATGACTTATTGACTAAGATCATTTTTGCATGTTATTCTAATTGTTAGGCATGGAGGCAAAACGCAGAAGATAAAAAATCTTCCCGGTCTATAAACTGCCCCTTTGAGAATAACACGGGTAAGACACACAGTTACAGTGGAACAATAACGCACTGCTGGTTCTGAACCTGTAACCACACAGTTGTGACATTACTCAGAAACACTGATGCAATTTCAAACATAAAACATAATGCACACAACACACACACATACACACACACACACACACACACACACACACACACACACACACACACACACACACACACAAGGCTGTGTAAAAGTCTTAGGCACCCTGTGGGGTGTTTTCCTTGTACCCCCTTTGTTGTACAAAAAACATTTTAGATTTCCAAACATTAATCCAAACGTTATGAGAGAGAGAGAGAAATTTATACTTATGTATACACAAATGCATTCTAAATATATAAAAGGTAATAGTAAATTTGCATGCTATATAATTGAAGTGACTGAAGGAAAAAGATACAAAACAAAATAAAATTATAAAAAATTTCATGTGTGTCCATTAAAAATGTAGTGAATTAGTGATCGCTGATTTTTTTTTTTTTTTCCAACAAAAATAAAACGTATGGAAAGACTTTCTCTGTTGTGGATTTGACGGGCGAAGCAGTGTTACACATGTGCACTCATTTTCAACTGACATTCAACTCATTTTCACAAAATTCAAATCCCAGAAATGTTGTAAAGCTCCTGGTCTTTCCTACACAGAGATCCGCAGGAATGCGGTGAAGAACGTGTCCTTCTCTGTGAGACACTCCGAGACAAATGAAGGACATCCAGCCCTAAGCTGGAACGTGAGCGCCCCCTGCAGGCTGGAGGCCGAAGTGTGGCCTTGCCAGAGGGCTGTGTATCTGGGAGGAGGCTGCAGTGAAGTGCACGGCTTCAGACGGAGTGTCAGCACAGGGTGGGAGGAGAACATCACCATGGTGTGGGTGAGTGTGTGTGTATGTGGGTGAGTGTGAGTGTGAGTGAGTGTGTTCCTCACCAGAAAGAAGTGTGATGTTTTGGATGCAGGCTAAATATCAATAAATTGCACCTTCAGGCAGATTCCAGTAAGGGTTATAATGCCAGACGTATCAGTGTTCGGTCTGTTAGTGTTTCGATTCTCACTGCCTCGTACTGATATTTCACGATATTAATAGTTAGAAAAATCAACAACACTTTGACATCTGAAGTTCAAGTATGTTTTGTTAAACACACCCGCAAATGTTCGGGTGTGTGGCGTTGGTGATAGGTACAGGGGCGTGTGTGGAGGTTCAGGTTTAGCAACACCAGCTGGGCGATTACTGTCATAATGTTATTTGTTTACTCAGTGTTTATTTATTTAGTGCTACAGGAAATATTACAGTTTGTTTTTAGCCCCAGACCATATTATAGGGTGAATATATGATTTATGAGATTTTACTGCTAATCTTCCAGTGTTGTAACTAAAAGTAACTACGGGCTTCATTTATCAACCTTTAAATCAGGCCGTGTGAATATTCTCTAAAATTAACACTCATGCTGTCTCACTCATGCTCTATAGCACTTACAGTGCCTTGCAAAAGTATTCACACCCCTTAAACCTTGTCCACATTTTGTCACGTTACAACCACAAACGTGAATGTATTTTATTGGGATTTTATGTGACAGACCAGTACAAAGTGGCCAGCTTTGCTCATCTAGAGAGTGAATTTTTGATCTAGTCTTCTTTGCAAAATAGCTCAGGCTCAGACAGATTGATATCAGATGTCACATAACATATACTGTAATATAAAATACATTTACGTTTTAGTTGTAATGTGAAAAAATGTGGAAAAGTTCAAGGGGTGTGAATACTTTTGAAAGGTATGGTATCCTTCGAGCCACAGGAGACCTTGAAGACATAAGGTGAGGTACACCCTCGATGGGGTCCCAATCTATTACAGGGCACACACTCACACACACACACTTTGAGCAATATGCTCTAGTCTAGTCTGCATGTCTTTGGACTGCAGGAGGAAACCAGAGCACCTGGAAGAAACACATCAAGCACGGGGAGAACATGCAGACTCCATGTACGGTGCTAACCACTGCACCACTGTGCCGCCCCAAACCAAACATTTCTGCCAGAAACTTTATATCATTTACAGAAACTTATATCAGCTGTAGTTACCTGCATGAACCAGAAAATGGAAAAATGAAAGTAAAAGAGATTTTATTGTCATTGTAATGATACAACGGAATGTTTGGTAGCTCTCAGAGCCCAGCAGCAATAAAGAAAATAAACAAAAAGTTAATCATACTAAAATATAATAGATATAACAATACAGTATGTACAATAGAATATATTTACAGTGGGACTTGTACCTTGGTGCAAACTGTGGAGTCCAGATTGGGTTTTATTAGAAATAAAGAAGTATTGAATAATTAATTATTTATTATAATAATAATACAGTTCTGGGTGTAGAGTGTTTGGTGCATTAGCAGCAACTTGGCACATATGTGGCACAACTGGTTTGCGTTTGGCGACGCCCACAAAACTGCATAAAGGATAAAGCAGAAGTAGTTTCTCAGTGGTGGAAGTGAGCAACTTGTTTCAACTCCCTTCAGTGCCAGTTATAAAGGAAATAATATTTAGCCGTGTAACATTCCGTCAAAGGTCAAAGTCTAGAGTCGAATTATGGAAAAGTTAATGGCATTAACGTGTGCATGGCGTTTGCATGTTCCAGAGACGTGCAGATTAGGCTAATTGGCATTCCCAAATTGCCCGAACTGTGTGTGTGTCCTGTGATGGACTGGCACCCCGTCCAGGTGTCAACGGACCACCTCATGTCCTAAGTCGCCTGGAATAGGCTTCATGCCCCCTGCGACCCCCAGGATAAAGAGATTATAGGTGATGAGTGAGTGCGTGAATTACATAGTGTGAAAGTAACTGTTGTGTTTGTCCTCGTCTAAATTTTTACTATTTTAAATATCCTGTTTCATTACAGACATCGGGCACATTTCGAAACGTTAGAACTACAAACGGCCTGGGACCCTGCGTGATGGTGAGACAGTCCTGAGTGATGCTCCGTCATTTACAGACATACACAAATCATAAATAGCTATGGATTATTATACACCTTCTGTTTGTGTGTGTGTGTGTTCTCACAGTTTAAGATTGACGGAGAAATCTTCGGGCCTGTGTGTGAGCGTGACGGTGAGTGTCCGAATAAACAGCTTCCTCTCTAGATAAACATCTGGTTTTAAGTAACATTTGTTCCTCCCATGTGCACTTTATATCTATCCACCGAACACACTTAATACCATTAGAAGCTGCTCAGAGTAACGTTGTTGGTTTCTCCACTCAGTCCATAGGGGGCGCTGGATCTGCGGGGTGTTTGCGACGCTGCTGGTTTTCATCCTGCTCGCTGTAGGAGTGTTTGTGTTCAGAAGCAGACTCAAAGGTGAGCGGAGATCAAACATCAGTGTAAAGAGTGAGGTGTAAAATACCCGAATGTAGCGGGTTGTATTGGACATAGTATTGGCGCCCCTGTTTATTTTTTTTTTGTTTGTTTTTTATTTACCTTTATTTAACCAGGCAAGACAGATTAAGAACAGGTTTCTTATTTACAACTGTGGCCTGGCAAAGGCTGAGCCTTTTGGGGGGAAGTAGGGGAACTGATAAAAATAAAACATTTTAAGAAATATAAACGAAAATACGAAAAAAATGAAAGCAAAGAACAGAAAATAAGTTACGTATTAAAATAATAAAAATAATAATAATAATAAATAAAATAAAAAATTTTATATATATACACACATACACATACACACACACACACATATATACATATACACATATATACACACATACACATACATACACATATACGAACAATTTCAAACAAATCAGGTATCTTTAACAGTGTGTGTGTGTGTGTGTGTGTGTCTCTCTCTCTCTCTCTCTCTCTCTCTCTCTTGCTTTTTCTTTCCCAGAGTGGCTTTCAGAGTCCATTCCGGTGCATCAGTCTTCAGGTACCAAACACACACACACACACACACACACACACACACACACACACACTGCTAGAAGATTTTTTTTTTCTTTTCTTTTCTCTTTCCATTCTTCGAACCTCCAACTTTTTCCATCTTCTGCTTCTATTTGGACATGTTTTTGTCCCTCTTCCCTTCTCTCTTTCTCTTTTCCTACCATTTTCTTTCTTCTTCTGTTCTTTCTATCCATTCTATATATGATTAATGTATCATTTTTTCCCTTTATTTCTTTCTTGCCCATGTTAATCATTTCCTCTTTGTCTCCCATGATTTGGTCTTTAATTGTTTTCTTTCTTTACTTTTTCCTCTCCTTTCTTCTATTCATCCTTTGCATTGGATTTTTTCCAACTTCCTTTTCTTGTTTTTCTTGTATTCTATTATCCTCTTATCCTCTTATCCTCTCTCTCTCTCTCTCTCTCTCTCTCTCTCTCCACAGGCCTGCGTGGTGAAGTGCTACTTGTGCACTCGTCCGTTTCCGATACATCTTTCAGAGACACCGTGTGCCGAGTTGCTACTTGGCTTTCCGATCTCGGGTTCGCCGTCACCCTGGACCTGTGGGACCAGGAGCGTGTGAGCGATCTGTGTCCGACCCCGTGGCTACACTCGCGCCTCCAATACGTCCAACAGCATGGTGGCAAAACCCTACTGCTGCTCTCGCATGAGGCCGTGCTCCAAGCCAGAGCCTACTATGAAAGCTGGAGAAGTGCGATGAACGGAGGAGACGGCGGGGCGAACAATACGCCCCTGCTGCAGACCTCTGACGTCTTCGGTTCAGCTCTTGGCTCCCTGTTCTCCGCTCAGCTGAAGGGCGCCGTCGCCGGGCAGTTCGCCCTGGTGCAGTTGGACTCTGAGGAACTTGACCTGTCTGAGCTTTTTCAAGGCCTCCGGCTTTATCGTCTGCCCTCGGAATCTCGGTGTCTTCTCGCCGATCTCCACACTGGCTGTCCGGGGAGCCTTGGAGCCCGGCTCAAGAGGTTCCTCTGGTCCTGGAGAGCGTCTCTGAAGCTGGAGGAGAGACTGAGGAGACGTGAGACAGAGCAGGAACAGGAGATGCTCTCTCCAAATGTTTAACTCGGGCTCATATTCATCTCAGGTGGCAGTGATGAAGCTAACAATACTGAAATGAAGTTCACATACAAAACATATGAAGGAAGAAAACACTGACGTATGATTCGTTCACTTCTGCAGTGAACTCAGTATCAGTTCCAAAGTGAAGACCTTCCTGTGTGTTATATTTTTCCCCCCATCATTTATTTTCTACAGCTTTATTTGTGAGTAGATGATGTTGTGCAGTTCCATGAATCAGGGAGACTTTAGCTCGGGTCAGCTGTCTTCAGTCCTGTACAGGAATCGAGCTGACGTCTTACTCCTGCTTACTCAGCGTCTTTGCTCCTGATCGGCCCTGATCCAAAACTGAATCGAGCGAGCGGTATAAGCCTTTTTCAGAGCAGGAGCTCGTGCGTAGCCGCAGTGTGTAGCTCTAAAGGACACTTTTACCATCTGCAGCTTTTTTTTTTTTTTTAAGCAGGAAGGAGCACAACAGTGGGTTTAACTCCACGATCTGTAATAATACGTACACAATGGGGCATATCTTATTGGGTAATGTTCCTAATCCCTTTCTTGTTACTTTTACAAGGAGAAGCGTAAAAAGGAGTTTTTGTAACATTAATTTTAACCAGAAGTATAAGTGAGTTCAAGAATTAGTATTTCATATACAGTATCTTAATACATATTAATGCTAGATTCTGAGTTTGCCAAAGAATGTTTTTTTTTTATTATTATTATTTATTTATTTGTTTAAGAACGCTAGTTTCTTCCTCCACAGTAGTGGAAGAAGGTTTAACCATCACCTCACTGACGCAGGAAGGCTTTATGGACTAGTCCTGGGTAATAAAGACAAAACATCACCTCTCAGTATTAGAGGACGTTTATACAATACATGATATTTACCGGTTTTCTAACAAACTACCAGCAAAGCGGTAGTGCTGTTTTTAAATTATACTAAAAAAAATAAAATGTCAAAATCCTTTCATTTTTACAATTTTTTAAATTTGAACACCAAATCAACAGTTCTGAATCCATTAGTAATTATTTAAATGTTTTTCCTGCATATCAGGACACCTGCGTACCTCACTCACTCTCACTCACTCACTCGTCGTCTGTACCGCTTTATCCTGTATTCAGGGTCACGGGGGGCGGAGCCTATCCCAGGAGGCTTAGGGCACGAGGCGGGGTACACCCTGGATGGGGTGCCAATCCATAACAAGGCACACACACACACACACACACGCTCATTCACACTCTACTGGCTATTTGGGAACACCAATTAATCTAATCTGCAGGTCTTTGGACGGTGGGAAGAAACCAGAGTACCCGGGGGGAACCCACCAAGCACGGAGACAACATGCAAACACCATGCACACAGTCCCCGAGGTGGGAATTGAACCTGGAACCTGGAGGTGCAAGGCGACCAGTGTGTAAACCAGTGTGCACCTACCTGTATCTCCATGTAATACAGTTCATCATTATATCAACATTATATCGTTTCACTGCCCCGCCCTATTCTGGAATTTTAAATGCAGCCCTAACATGAGTTTATTTAGAAATCAAATCAGTGCAGGTGCTAATCGCCATGTGCCAGTAATCAGTACTACAATACAAATGTGAATGTGAGCTAAAGTCTCAGGTGTGCCATTCAGGAGGCGGCTCACTCACACCACACGTGTGCACATTTACTAAAATGACGTATTTTGAACAAACTGTAAGTGTGTAATCCTGCAGTTCTGGCCCAGATAAAAGGTGCCAAGGTTCTGGGATAAGCTCGTAACCTGTGTTAGAAGGTTTGGAAGAGGTTTTGAAGTCTGTCTACAGAAACACTGGAGATTTATTCGGTCCACAGTTGAAAGTTAGTGGATCAGCCGAGACATATTCACTGTCTGGGGTTTACTTTTTTGTTTTTGCACTGGAGCTAGGCTAATGCTAGGTTAAAGTAAAGTTGATTTGTGTAACACTCTCCACCATGTAAACAACTCTGTGCTCGCACTTTGGGTCGTGTCTGTGTATTTGCTTGTTTTGTTGAAAAGAAATGAAGGTGGATTAAAGTTTTTATACTGCAAACTAAATCATAAATAGTTTTTTTTTTCTTAAGGTATAAAAATGTGTGAAAGAAGAAAACACACACGTTAGAAGATCTGGCTCTGATTATCGGCCTCCTGGGGCCTCGGTATCGTAAAAGTATCTGAAAGTTGTACACTTATTTAGAGAAACAGAGTATTTTTATATAAATTTATTACAGTAAACTTGTAAATGTTGTATATGTTCATGTATATTCATATTCAAATATAGTTATTATATATTATATAATCTGTATGTACAGTGCACCTGATTTTACACTTAAACACACAGCCATAGTGTTGCGTGTATCAAATGATAATAAATGATTATTAATCATGTTTTCTTTGAAAAGTGTTTAATTTTCTAATGTTTACCTCCTGTTTATTTAATAAATGAATAATGAAGACAAGGACTGGTGATGTCATTTTGATGAAACGTCAACATTTTTCCAGTGTAGAGAGTTGTGTTGATAAATAATTAAAAAAATAAAAGGAGGGAATAATATACAGTGTAATATATATACATACATACATACATACGTACAGTATAAGGGTCGCCACAGCGGACCATCTTGTTAAACTTTCATTTTTGTTTTTTCTGCTCCTAATATAGAGTCTGAAAGTTTTGTTATAGCCCACACAATGGTATTATTTATAAAAATGAAGAAACAGTTGTCCAACCCATCACACATGTAATGTCTTATTATTTAACAACATTGAAACGTTGTTTCGTGTCTAACTGTATGTGGTTGAAATGACAATAAAAGATCTGTGAAAACAGAAATACTTATTATTCTCAGATTATATTTGAACAAGCTTTATTTGTTTGTTTACCTTCTCTGACTATTGGATTATTTATATCTTTTAATCATTACTTTTATCATTTCAATATTTTAGTCGGTTTATGTGCGACAGGTTTTTCGGTGCAATGATCTCATAACACTTCTATTTTACTGTGACTTTTCCATTTCACTTTAGTTCGTATCTGTAACTCCAGCTTCCCTGAGGGGGTCAATGCAGTATTCTGATTCTGATTAAAGGTATTACAGCAAATATATATATATATATATATATATAAATTGTGTGTGTAGCAGACGTTCCATATGTAAAAACTGAAAATCTTATATTTCTCAGGTTATATTTAAACAAACTTTTTAAAATCTTCACTGACACACAACTATTGGGTTATTTGTATCATCTTCTAATTATTACTATCATTCCAATACTGCTTTCTTATACTAATACTGTTTATTTAATTACCTTGATTATTTTCGCCTTTATATTTGGCTTCATTTTGTCTTCTACAGCACTCAAAGATTGCAGACAGATTTTGTGCAACTATACAACAGTACACCGTTCTAGAAGTTAACTGTAACTGTAGTACGTGGTGTCATTTAGACCGTCAGAGGTTGTAAAAATACCCTCGGCACTTCTGGGGCTATTAATAAACCCGCCTGTGTGTCTCCTCCCACCGAGAAGGACAAAGAGACAGAAGGAGCAGCGTGAAGATTAACACACACCCAGGACCGATTTAAACTTCTGATTCACGTCACAGTACCGGTTTATGGAGTAAATATTCCAAGCACAAAGGTAAGAAGAGAAACTCTAAACTTCTATCAGTTTTCATACCATAATGGCCCTCTCATACACACACACACACACACACACACACACACAGACACACAGAGAGACTGAGAGAAATATGAGGCAGAGATACCACTTAAACACTGCAAATAAACTGAATTCTGAAAAAAGTTGAAGCACAGAGCCACGCCCATTAAATAGTCTCAGGTGCGAGAGTCCAGGTGTGCAGGATGAACCAATCAACTCACGGAGGGAGTAAACACACCAGTCATGGAAATATTCATTCATTCATTTACTGCAAATACAAAACCAAGACACACGTTTCATTTCATCAAATATCTTAGAAATAACATCAGAAAAACTTTTCCACACTCTTATATTTTTAATATTTATTACAACTGACCTGCAATCTTGTTTGTTTGTTTGTTTGTTTGTTGTGATTTCACCTTTTCTTCACTGCTAAGTTCAGACATAAACTAACAGTAGAGATGATTATATTTACACTTATATTCTTTATTTCTTTACTGAGAAAGTGTGACAGTTTACACAAAGAGATTTTAGACACATGTACTGCATAAATATGTCCAGTCGTCCCCGTGTGTACTGAACTAGACCGACAGATGTTAATACTGTATGATTTATGTAGTAATTTACTCAAACTACATTTTAATATTTTGACACGGGTCATGGGTAGAAAAGTGCTGTCACTTCAATTAACAAAAGAGACACATTACTTGTACAGTGGTGTTCAAAATAATAGCAGTGTGTTGAATAAAGTGAGTAAAGCTCCATATCCATATAATAACTTTTAATTTAAATCACATAAATACATTGAACTCTCTGCACGTTCTATTCTGAATCACAACATGAAGAAAAATGTGCTAAATGTATTATTAGTTTAATGTAAGTGAAGAAAA
>JAQMYG010000016.1:22327625-22351553 GCA_030014215.1 Clariallabes teugelsi
GGATAGGCTCCAGGCCCCCCGCGACCCTGAACACAGGATTAAGCGGTATAGAAAATGAATGAATGAATGAATGAATGTATTTTACTTTAGTTTAGTGATTATTTGACTGAGGAACAGCTGCTAACCTACAGAGAAGAAAGTCAGCCATCAAAAACATATCATTTACATATAATTATTGTTCAACATGCCGTACAGTATCTGATAAAGAAATAAGACGACGTGTGAATCCGTGTAAAGTTTGTGTAAAGTTTGTGTTGGCAGCACAAAGCAATCTAATGTGAGAGCGTTTGTTCTTTTACTTATCTTTGATTAAAAAAAAAACTTAAATATAAAAAAAAATGAATAAAAAGCTCCCTAATGTAATTGACCTCATAAAAATTGTGCCACATCCAAACATGAACCAAAATATGAAGATAAACCTGAAAATCTAATGTTCTGGTGAACGAAGGCGTAAAAGCCGTTGACATTTACAGACTTTAAGCGGCGTACGGTGACGAGACTCTTTGAACCGTGCAAACGTTTTAAAGGGGGACATGTTAAATCATGGAAAGACAATTACAAAACGTAAATACATATTAAAATAAAGAATCAAAATGTACAAAAATGTAAAAAAAAAAAAAAAATTTAAATGAAGTAGCTCCCCCTTGTGTACACTGCATTGCGTGCAGGTTTCGCCCCTCGAGTTTTTCTTCAGCTCAGCCGATCTGCACGTCACTGGAGAGACTGAACCTCCACCAGCCAGTGCCAAAGTCACTTTGAGTCTTTCTTACAGATTTTATACAGTATCAGAGCTTACAGGTAGGCATTGCCACGGGGCAGCGCTCGCTTCAATTAATGTGGGGGAACTTCTCGGCCTTGGGCTTGTTTTACTCCAGACAATCTAAGCCGTCTAACCCAGATCATGTTAGTGTCACGGCTCTAGAGAGAATAAACCACCACACAAACTCATACTCGGGCCATTTTGCCTGACAGATGGGGCAGAAAGGGGGATCAACAGTCCAGAGTCTTCTATTGTACTACTGTACACCTGCAGCGTAACCTGTTTGTAGGGAGAAGACGTTTCGTTCGTGAAGGATGCGGTATTTTTAAATTTTTCGTATTCTACCAATATTTTGTTCCAATATGGGAACGCCAATTAGCCTGATCTACATGTCTTTGGACTGTGGGAGGAAACCAGAGAAAACCCACCCAGCACGGGGTGACACAGCTGACCACTATGTCACCTTAAAAACTTTATCTTTAATAATATCATAATATATAATACTGTATTCGTACTTTACACAGCCCACCTTCTGGTGAAAAAAATCCGTGATCAAATCATCGGCACTGGATCACAGATGAGAGTCTTTAATTTGTCTGGTGATAATTCTAAAGCGTGCATTACCCTTATTGAACACTAGAGGGAAGAATCCATCACCAAGCAGCACAGATGTAGTGATACGCCACCAGGGAGCCGCTGATGTACACTGCCAATAGATAATAAATAACTAAACTACATTTGTAGAATATTAAGAAGCAGTTAGCGAGGAGACACGCATATCTCCTTCATCCACAATCAGCAGCATCAGCGTCTCTCTGGGGTGTAAGCACGAAGCCATTAGAAGAGTGACGGAGCGTGAGATTAAAGCTCCGTCTCTCACCGTTAGAAAGCATCAAACCACAGCCCCTGTTACGAGCCACGCCCACTGCACGGGCGGAGCACAGCCGGGATTGGACGGTAATCTGCGTGCTGAGACAGATTGGTGGCAGCGTTAAGAGTGCCTGAGCCTGCTTTATCCCTCGATCTGCTCTCCTGATCCACCTCCAACACATACACACACACACACACACACATGCAAAAGTCATATAACAACATGTCCCTTCTGAACTGGTTCTGATATTCGCTCACTTGAGATCCCAACCGTGTCGTCAGTGGGCTCTAACCTTAAGTCTGAACCCAAACGCCACACACACACACACACACACACACACGACTCTGTAGCTCTCACCAGCTGACCTACTTCTAATGCCATCAAGAACCAGTGGATCAAGTCCTTCTGAGCTACTACATGACCTGTGACCTCTGAACGATGAGCAGAAGCAGGATAGTGTGGAGCGTGTGGAGGGTTTTTTTTTCTAATAAGGCATGACCATGAAATAATACACAGTCTAAAATATATCTCATGGTCATGAACTCTTGTCTTGATGTCTACATTTGTATCATGTGCTTTTTCTGGATTTTTGCTTGATATTCTGTCTCAATCCTTTACCATAAACCTATGATAAAAATTATAGACCCTTCATTTCTTTGTAAGTGGGCAAATCTGTAGGGGATCACATACTGATTTTCCCCCACTGTAAATAAACAATTATTTGTGTAACTATGATATGTTGTGTTAATTACATGGACTCCAGTTAATTAACTGGGATAGTAATACACTCATGGCACAGTCCCAGTGACTGCAGTACGGTGTCATAGCTCATTCCAGGGTAGATGTAAAGTGTGATATCCTCAGTCTCCTCCATGCACAGGCTCCAGTGGTCTTAAGTCCTTTGACATAAAATTGTTGCCTTCATGGCCGTGCTGTTACTGGGAAAATAATCCATAATAATACCACAGCAATTCACCAAGAATTATAATTGTTAAATAGATTAATGGATTCTGTTAGAGAAAACTAATCAACACCTTCCGACCAGTCACGCACTCATTCTTTATGTCCTGTACAGGGTGTCGGGAGTCCTAGAGCTTATCCCAGGGGACTCGGGGCATCGGGGCATGGCAGTCTATCGCAGGGCACACTAGCACTACACACTGCCAGAAATTTGGAAACACCAGACATGCTCTGTATGTTTTTGGTCTGTTGGAGGAAACCAGAGTATGTGAAGGAAACCCTCAAGCATGGGGAAAATATGCAAACCTCATGCACACAGACCCGAGGCAGGACTCGAACCCTGGAATCTGGAGGTGCGAGGCCACAGTGCCAACCGCTATACCACTGTGACCGTTTAGTATCCAGTAAAATAATCACAACTCCACCTTAGCAGCTTTGCAGCAACCATTTAACACTTATTTATAAAATTATAATGAAGCACAATTCTGTCTTCTTTGGAAGAATTCTTGCAAGAAAAAAAAAAAAAAAGAAAAAGAATTTTTTCTTGGAAGAAAGTGTTATTGCAGATCATCAATGTATGTTTATTCGGGTGTCTTCCAGCATTGTGCGGCTCACACACAACTTATCACATGATCCAGATTCAGGTTAATATTACTGCAGTCGCTTTGTCACATCACTAATGGAAAAAAAAACAGAAATGTGTTCATTTCATACCATTTCAACACTAAACTCAAATACACTACGGTAGAGAAATTTCAGGTCAAACACTCGGCTCTGCGCTCGTTCTGAGCTTCTAATCAAATAACGGCTCAGCCTTCACAGAGCATTCACGTAATTGTGAGATCTATCCGATAAACACAGACTCGACTGGAGGAGTACATGTTCTCAAGTATTTGTGAATAAGATTACGTCGCGTCTTTTTTATTCCCCTTTCGTCTCATTTCTCCTTATTCTGACTCACAATAAAAAAAAGAAGCTCGAACAAACATCTACGAGGGATTCAGATCTTTCCAGACATCATAAACTATACGGATATACAGATAACGGTGGCACTGGCGTCAGGTTTGCGTGCAGGCGCGATTGAGAAAGCTTTCTTATGTCTGAGGACGTGTCTTTATCAGTAATTCTTGTCTAAAATGTATCCTCGTACAGTTTGTTTATTTTATCATCAAAGCAATATTTCCTGACACTTATGATAATGAATGAAAACAAGGGTTTTGGTCATCATTTTTTCAAATTTAAAAAGGACTGAAATCTCTTAATCGAGCTGTTCTTGTCCGTTCTTCACGATCCCATCATGGCACGTTTCCTGGTGTACTGGTGTCAGGGCAGCACCTCTCATCAGCACAGATGTCGTTTTCGCTTATAAACTTTCTAACCCCCAATATCCAGACTGAATTTAGACTGTGTGTTTGAAATTTTTCTAAAAAATGTTTTTCACTCTAAAATTTTATGATGAAAAGATAAAAGTTTTATGGTTAAGCAGTAAAGGACTTGAGAGTTTACGGTGAAGGAAACATTGTAAAGAATAGATTTGCGATAGGTTTGTTTTCTTGAGCATGCAAATTTACACTCACACACCATATGGCCAAAAGTTTGTGCACCCCTGACGAAAAGACACACACATATGGATTCTCCGAGGCCAAATTTGGAAGCACAGAATTCTATGAAAAGCCTTAGCTAGCATGACGATGATGCCCGTGTGAGAGCCACAAAACAAGAAGGTGTTGGAGTGGAAGAACTCGATCGTCCTGCACAGAACCCAAACCTCAACTCCTTTTCATTAAACCAGAACTGGAGCCTCCTCGACAACCCAACATCAGCGCCGGAGCTGACTCATGCTCTTGTAGAATGTGTGAATGAACACAGATCCCACAGCCTTGACACGCTCCAACATCTAGTGGGAAGCTTTCACAGATAAGATAAGAGTCGAGCGCATTCCCAAGTGTCGCAACAATCTGCTGGTGTAAACGGAGTGTTTTATATAAACTTTTCTTTTTAAGCCCCTGTTTCACCTGTAATGTCTGGCGTAGCTCGTCTCATATTCAGAGTACAAATATCATTTAGGTGTCACATGAAAAATCAGCACTGAGGCTTTCCTCTTTTCAGAGGCTCAATCTGAACAATGAGGCATGAAATCAAAACTTACCGGTTCTCAGGTGTCCTCAATCCACAGATTAATGGGTACGATGGCAGAAACAGTTTCAATTTTTTTTCCCAGTAACAAGCCTCTTCTCAGCCACAATCAATCCTAAAGATCAACAACACAGCAACAGACACAAATCAAATGTCCACAAGTGTCCCTTTTGGTCACTTTAGTACCGTACCAAAAGGTACTAAAGTGTACCAACCTTTTTTCTAAGGTATGGAAGATTATAGCCTTCAGTTAAGCAGTATGCACTAAATGTGCTATGACATGTATTCATCATTATATAGCAGCAGTTCCATTTAGGGAGGTGATCTAGTACACTTAGGCCAGCTATACTCAGGATAAGGTGAGTTAAAACCCTTTTTTCTATATTTGAAACAAATATACAAAATGTCATGACAAAACACTCACCCTCCTGTTAGCAGCTCACCAAAACGACGTAAACTTCTTGCCGATAGCAGACACGGCTGTAAAACACACCAGAAGCAAAAACAGATTTAATGTAATATAGTAGTCAGTAGATAAATGTGGTAGATTTTATAAATTCTTTTCTCTTTTAAATAAGATGGAAATAGGTTTTCGCCAAAGAATGAACATGACTGACCACCACAGACACATAGTAATAATAATAATAATACACTGTAACTGTCACTATCTATTGTCATACCATCTCCTAGTTTTCCTGCTTGTTCAGCAGCGCTACCCGGCAGGATTTTGCTGAAAACGTTTTCACTCTCTGTAGTCTGCTGTGCTGGCTGGGCCGCGCTGCCTATGCCACCTGGCCGGGGAGCAGCTTTTGACCCTGTGATGGGCGAGAAACATAGCGGCTGTTAGAAATATGGGTGTCTAAAAATGCTTCCTTTTGTCACATTAAAATAAGAAAAATGCCTCCGCAGCTAATTTCCTCCTCAAATAAAACATATCATCATTATGCGAGAATGCTGCTCCTAAGGAAATTGTAATTTGGGCCTCACCAATGCCTGTGGCAGGGATCGTAGGGGCTTTAGCAGGCTGGGGTGCAGCTTTAGATCCAATAGCAACTGCAGGGGTTGGTGCAGCAGGAGCAGTGTCAGGTTTCATCAATCCTCCCTGTTTAAAAGAATAGAACGTTAATAAAATGTATAGCTATTAGTAAAAACTTTATTTGGCTCTTGATTCTTATTTCATATTGCTCACCATAAAGATCAGCAAACAAGCATCTGTACAATTTAGCTTACCTGCCTCAGGTGACATATTCAGAGTTCACCTCATCTCTTTCATAAGTATTAAATAGGTTTTATACTTAAGTTATGCTTCAGAGCCATACTATTTGGCTAAATCTATAAGATTACAAGTTTATTCACCCCAGTAGGTGTTGGCTGAGCTGCAGTTGCTCCTGAAGCCAGGGGTGGTCCGGATGCTGGAGCCTGGCCTGGCTTAGCTTGTTGCTGAGTGGCCCCAGCTCCAATACTAGTAGCCATGGCTGTGGGCTGGGTCAGACCTGCTGTGGTTGTTGTTGGCTGTTGTCCAGGCTGAGGTTGTGACTGCTGCTGCTGTGAACGAGGTTGCTGGTTGGTCTGTTGACCTTGCTGCCCAGTTTCAGGCTGCTGAGTTCCAGACTGCCTACCAGTTGTTGGCTGTGTTGTGGACCTTTGCTGTCCTTGCTGTGGAGGTTGCTGTTGACCTACAGGACCATGATCCTGCTGTGGCTGCTGCTGTTGCTGCTGCTGCTGTTGCTTAGACAAAGGAGATTCTTGTCGCCTTGAAGAACCAGGCTGCCTTTGCCCCCGCTGACCACTAGCGCTATGATGTTGTCCTGATGCAGGGTCACGGGCATATTCACCAGAGTCCCGGTACCCTGACTGTGAAGATCGGGGTTCTGAAGATCTTTTATGTAAAGAGGATGAAGTGCTGCGCCCTTCAGAACGAGTCGTTGGGTCTTTGGGATGTGATCTTGCAGAACGGGAAGATCTAGACTCTTCAGTGGCATGTCGGGATGATGAGTGACGTCCTGAGCTACTAACATGATGCCGGTGCTCTCGGGATGAGGTTGAAGAGGAATGGCGTTGGTGGGTGTATTCATCTTGTGGCCACAAGTCTTCTTCTGGAGGTTCATCATAATCATGATAGGTGTGCTTGACATGGCTTCTTTTACCTGTAGAGGTGTGGCTTGCACTTCCATGATGTCTGGAACGATCAGAAGCAGCCTCCCGTGGTTTCTCAAACCAATCTGTTTCCTCCTGTCCTAAATGATATGCTTTTTTGGAAACCAAGACAAAAATCAAATGTCAATGCCAGTGTAGAGGAAGAAGAGAAAAAAGTGCAGGTGGAGGTCATGCAGATGAAAGTCATGCAGAAGGAGTGAGAAATCTCCAAGCATGCAACATCTCCAAGAAGAAACGAAAATATAAAAGAAACTGACTAAAACTAATGTTTAAAATGTCCAGGTCCAAAAGAAAATAGGAAAACCAGTAAAAAAAAAAAAATACATAGCATGCACAATTACAAAAAAGGTACAGACAAATTTAACTGCAACCTGCAAACAAGTAGGCATAAATGTTTTTCAATGACCAGAAGATTAAAACAAAAAGCAAACAACATATACATGCTGCTCTCCAGGAGTAAACATTGGCATGCAGTGAATTGGTGAGAAGCACATTTAAGAGGCAGGCATGATTCAGCACCAGTTACCTTCACTGTCTGAAACAGCACAGTGCATATCATCCACTAGGTACGGGTCATCTGGCTTGTAGGGATGACTCTTAGGCACGTCCCTTATGTGATGATCCTGAACATCAGGAAGAGAATGGCTAGAGCCATACTGGTTTCTAACATCATGTGGGTCTGAGACACGTCCCATACCCACAGGTTTCCCCACTGGGCTCAGTGGAC
Organism: Clariallabes teugelsi; assembly: GCA_030014215.1. Taxonomy (NCBI): domain Eukaryota; kingdom Metazoa; phylum Chordata; class Actinopteri; order Siluriformes; family Clariidae; genus Clariallabes; species Clariallabes teugelsi. The sequence goes on from JAQMYG010000016.1 coordinate 22,335,237, forward strand.
TCTCTTCCTCTGAGTTCTGAGTACGCATGGTGGAACGTCCACTACGACTATGGGTACCCCTCTGAGATCGTTCCATGGCATCTCTCTCATATGATTTACTTCTGTACCCTCCAGAGTCTCTAGATGAGATCTTATCCATGCCATAGCCTGTGGACCGTGACCTTCCAGAGCTGTACAGACGATCATCTTCATCCAAACCTTCTCTTGAGCCATAGTATTTCTGCTGATCATAGACATTCTTTTTTACCCCTGATCTAGAAACTACGGTGCAGCTTCCACCTGATGGTGTTGTCATTGTGTAAGAGGCCAAGTCAGATTCTACATCTCGTGCCTCTTCAATAGGGGAGAATTTGGAAATCTTCTGCTCCATGCCTTGCTTCCTGTGCTTACTACGCTTGGAGGACACAGCAGCTGGTGCCAAGTTCTTAGAGGAATGCTTCTGGCTGCCCATTCCAGAACTACTGCGAGATGAATGCTTATAGTCATCATAGTAATAGGAAGATCCACCACTCACAGTTGTGCTAGGACGTCCATGACTGTCCACAGCACCCTGGTGGTGGTAACCAGTGGTGCTGCTTGGTCTTCCATATAGCTCTTCAGTCCCATCTCCATAACCTATCCCCCGTGGACCATTTTCACTCACATAATCTGTTCTCGTAGCATCAGATGATCCCATGTTCTCCTTTGTTAGCTCACTTATATCATCTATCATCACATAGTTTCTGGGTATATTTTGCTCTAGATTTGAGGTATAGAGACCATCTGTCCCATAGCCAGAAGTAGGACTTGGTATGCGGTCTGTCAGTGTTTGATCAGGGGTACGATATGGCCCATAAGCATTTGTCAAGGGTGAAGAATAGCCACCACAGAAGCCAGTTTCCTGGCCTGAAGTGGATACTGATACTGCAGGATTAGTTATTATTTCATAATTGGTTGGCAGTTTCTGTTCCAGATCGGCCAATGATGTATGTCGTGGCAACTGATGACCAGAAAGGATGTCAGCTTGGGGCTGGAAGGGCAGACTTTGGCCAGGATATGGTAATGTTTGTCCAGGCAAATGAGCAGCAGGAGGCTGAAAGCTCTGGTGGCTGGGTTGCTGCAGGCCAATATCTGGTTGGTAGGACTGGCCATACCCATGACTCTGGTAGGCTACTTGGGTTTGGTAGGATGAGGGTTGAGGAGGATGTGGCTGAAAGGTTCCTGGCTGAGGCTGGGATGGTGCAGAATACTGCGGTGCTTGAAATCCAATCTGCTGATATGCTGCAGTTGGTTGTGTTGGTCCAGGCTGGCCCTGTGGAAATGGATATGGGACATAAGAGGCAGTCGGTGGGTACTGAGAAGTCATATTTGGGTCAGAATTAAATTGGCTCAGAGGTGCTGTGCTTGGTCTTGACAACATTCCATTTGTTTCATAGGTACCAGTTGGTACTCCAGTTAATCTAAGGTTGTTGAGTTCACTATCCGACATATAGTCCCGTGCATCCCCGATGCCTCGCAGATAGGCCAGCTCTCTTCTCTCTCGTTCTTTTACCATGGTTTCCTTGCGCTGGGTAATGCCTAGTTCTAAATAGCGTAGCTTAGCATCAATCTCTTTCTCTTCTTCCTCAAGTTCTGCTTGCTGTTTACGTAGTTTGGAAGACTCTTGTTCGACAGCTTTAAGCTCATTCAGAAGCCCTGCCTTGGTAAAACTTTGTGCTGTACGGGGCAATACTCTTTGAGGCATTCCAGGAGTGCTGTACATGTGGGTCATTGCAGGGGTTACAATAGGGAGTGGCGTCTCATCTGGAGGGGGACTGGGGAGAGTCCGTTTCACTTTCCGCATCATCAAGCTCTGTAGACAAGAGAACAAAATGTAAAATCACTAACCACAATCTAAAAACAATAGAGGTTCCATATAAACAAATAATAATGTACACTGTCTTGACATTAAAAGCACTTAATGGTGAAGTAGATAACATTGATTATCTCATTATATTGACACTGTCAAGGCATGAGGAATATTAGGCAGTCAGTTCTCAAATTTGCATACAACTAAAATTATGGAGAAAATTGGGGGGGGGGAAAGATGACGATCATTGACATCCTCCACTAGAAGGGTAAGCCATGAAAGGTCATCGCTGAAAGGGGTAGCTTTTCGAAGAGGTCTGTAACGAAGCATTAATGAAAGGTTGACTGGAAAGCTAATGTGTGGAAGGAAAAGGTGCTGGAAACCTTAACAACATTATCAAGCAAAGCCAATTCAAGAACTTGGAAAAGCTTCACAAGAAATGGAGTGAGTGCATCAAGAGCCCCCATGCACAGATGATTTAGGAATGGGCTACAACTGGTGCTTTCATAGTATGAAGTTGAACCAGAGACACGAAGAAAAAGAACTAGATCATTGTTCAGTGATCCAAATTATTATTTACAAGATGAAATAAAATGTAGCATTTCATTTGGAAATTAAGTGCCAAAGTCTAGAGAAAGAGTGGAGAGGCACAGAATCAAAGTTGATTAAAGACTGGTTTGAAGTTTCCACAATCATTGATGATTTTGTGAGCGATGTCATTTGCTAGTATTGGTCTACTGTGAAATCCGCGCTTTTGCCGGCTGACAAGCTATATGGAAATGCCACAGGGCTTAATACCTGGAGAATATGCAGATACTCCATTTTTTTCATGCGCTGTAGGCCATAATCATAAAAATAAAAATATATAATAGAAAGAAAAAACCTGGTGAAATGCATAAACAACAAGCAGGGTATGAAGGAGAAAGAGTAAGAATCGAGCTGTATGTTCTTAATCATTTTGCAATTATCCAGTGAACGATGCAACATATTACATATTCCTATAGTAAACTAAAATCTAAAAATACACAATTAATATTTATTTCTTACCTGATTGACTGTAGTGTTTTGATTCTGGTAAAGTGCGAATTTGGTCTTAGATGGGTCCTCTGAAGTTGGGCTGAGAGGTTTGGGATCTGACATGGAGCGTTGAACATTTTTTATTGGCCTGGGAACTGTTTGATGCCTCTTGGGTGATTCAGTAGTAAAGGCCTTTTGCTGGGGTGTGACATGTGCCCTGTTGAGCTTCTCACTGGAGGCAAAGGTTGTCTCTAGCATGCGGTGGGGGGATAGGGGAGACACAGGGGAGTACAACACTTGTGGGGATTTGGGTGGACGTGTATCAATTGGCTGCTGTGCTTGCAGCCCGATGTCTAGTGGGTCTGGTTTCCTTTTTTCAAACTTGTGTGTGGCACCAACTACCTGTAAACTGGTGGAGTAGGGGTTGACTGTGGTAGAAACAGTGAGCTGAGGAACAACCACACCTTGAAACTGTGCTTCTGGATCAGTCTGGCAGGCTAAGCTCTCTCCCTTGTGTGTCCTCTCTGGTGCAGAAATGTAGTGAAGCAGTTCAACCTTTGATGGCTCTGCCATGGAGATGTGAATGGCTGGTGAGACTCTGCCCAGCTGATCTGATTCAGTTTGACATGATGAGTCATTTGTGGTCTGAATAGCTATACTGGAAGTCACTTTAGATGCATCGCCTTTATTTTCTGCATTTGACTCAGAGTGTTTGGAGTACCTTGAGCGTCGACGTCGCACTGGCTGGCTGTCCCACTCCCCCTGGTCCTCCTCATCTGTCTGAACACTGCAGTCAGCAATACGCCTAGTCCTTCTGCGCCGTGACATAAACCGATCCTCCCCATCTTCATCATCAGTTTGGACACTGCTGTCCGCAATCTTTTTCACAGGTTCCTCCTCAGTGCCATTCCTCAAACGGGGCATTGAATTCTGTTTTTTTATAACATGACTATTTCCCTGATCATCGCTGTTCCTCAGGGACATTTCAGAAGCTGAGCTGGGCATTGGTCTTGTGGATACCAGTGCTTGAACCATTTGCCCATCCATGCAAGGTAAAAACTGTAAGCTCTGACCATCTTGTGGAATAACTCTACCACTCTGATCACAGATGATGGAGATTGCTTGAGGTGCTCCACCAACCATCACTCCATTAATGGCACCTTGAGCAGTTGTGGCTGCTGCAGCAGCAGCGGCAGACACAGCGGCTGCCTCTGCTGCAGCCGCTACTGCTGCTGCTTCAACGACTGCTGTCTTTTGCCTCTTCTGCTCTTCAAGCTGCAACTGAAGTTGCTGTTGCAGAGCCTGAATTTGATCTAGCTGCATTCTCTGTTGGGCCAGCTGTTCTCTCTGCATTACCAACTGAGTTTCTCTTTCAACCTGCTGTTGCTGAAGGACCTGCTGTTTGATGGTCTGCAGTTCTTGGATCTCACGCTGCACAAGAAGTTGTTCTTTCTCCCTATGCCTCTGTATCTCTAAGCGATCCCTCTCCAGCTCTTCTTGAAGGCGCAACTGGCGAAGCTTCTCTAACTCAATGCGCTCCCTCTCCATGTGCAGTAACTGCTCTTGTTGTTGTCGTAACCGCTCTTCCTCTTTCTCCTTTTCTTTATCTGTAGATGTATTGACACCACTAACTGCTGTGTCTGGCACTGATAAGTGGGATTGTGTCTGAGAAAGTGATTGGCCTTGAGTAAAGGACAAATCTTTACTTTTGGTCAATGCTTGAGGCTGGGTTTGTGCCTGTATTTGCTGCTGAATTGACTGTGGAATTTGACTATGAGTGGGAGGAAGAACTGTGGTAGCATCTACTGGCATATGACCCTGAGAAATCTGTTGGTTTAAAATAGTTGGTTGGGCTGGTATAGCACTAGTTTGAACAGTAGCTCTAGGTGCTGATGGTAATGTAGCGGCTGATGTAATTGTGCCAGATACTGCAGGCTTACCAAGATAGACAGGAGTTTCTTGGGAGGTACTTGCCGTTGGCACACCCCCTGAAATAGAGTCTGGTGCAGTTGCTTGGAAATGGGTTGGAGCAGGGTATCTGTAAGGTCCCTGTGCAGAAAGAGGCATCCTAGGGGTGACATGAGGCAATCTACTAAGACTGGCTAAAGGAACAGCTGTCACACTGCCTGGAGGATAAGGCCTGTAAACTCCTCTTAGCATAGAATTTATTACAGGGGCAGGTTGGGTTGTGATTGGTAAAGTGGATGCTATGGGAGTGTTTATAGTAGAGTATATCATGCCATCAGCAGTCCTCAAAGCAGGAGGATATAAGGCCCGCAAGCTAGCCTGTCTAGCATTGATTAGATTTGTAAGTGCTTGTCCATGTGCTGTGGGCCTTCCATCTGGTCCATAAAGCAGGTTTGCTCTGATTGATGTCAGACCTTGTTGAAGGCCAAGCCTTCCCATTGGTCCCCCTCTTCCAGCACCATATTGAAATAGATCAGGACTATTTGCATAACGATTTCCAAACTGATCTATTGAGTTAAGGGCAGCACACATTCTGCTAATTTCTCTGGCAGTGGTGGCACTGTACTGTGCAAGGTTTGGTTCTTGAGTGCCTGCCAGGTCACGAGAAGGATACCCAAAGTCCCCACTAATATTAGACATCGAGCCATATCTGCGCAGAGGTAATGGTGGGGTTGAAACATCTCCTTGATGACGCAAATCAGTGTAGGATCCATATTGGGCACCCATTCCAAGGAATCCTGCTTCATATGCTTGTTTCATAGAGCTTAAATCCACCGCTAGGTCTCCAGGATCTGTCCTTTGGTAGAACTGGTGTCCTGTTTCTGCAAGATTTGTGTCCGACATTGATGGTGGAAGTCGTCCAGGTGGAGGCATGCTGAAAGTTTTATGTTCCTCTGATACCCCTTGCATATTAACTGGCTGGTAACCATCTTTTTCTAGCTGAGTTTGCAGATGGGGAGCTGGGATAGGCTCTGCAGAGGAATTTGACTCTGAAATATTTGTTTTGCCTCTCTGACCAAAAGGAGCTGAACAGCTACCAGCAAAAGGCAACTGGTAAACAACATCACAGCAGGCCACTTGGTTCTCAGATTTGATCTGTCCAGTAAGATCAAGGACTTCTGGTGCTGGAGGTGCCTCTTCACTTTTAACTATTTGGGTAACTGTACCCCCTTGTGATGAACTACTCTCATCTAACTGTACCATCATTACATGGGGCTTTCCTGTTGAGAGGTTAGCCACAGTGGGCTTATTTTTTAGCTCCAGAGCAACCCCACCATATATGTCATGGCCGACAGTAGGGGTAGGAGACAAAGAGCTTGTTAATGGCTGTGGTGGTAAAGGGGATACTTTAGGAATGGCACTAACCACTGTTTGTGTGCTTCCACCACTCGTCTGGCATACCACTATGTCCTTCTTTAACAACATCGGTTGCACTTGGTTTGCTAAATTGAAACGAGCAAAAGAAGCTGCATTTTGTTGGTGCTGTTGCAGCTGTTGCTCAAGGAGCTCTTGTTGCTGTTGGAGCTTCTGTTGTTGCTTTTGAAGCTGCTGTTGTTGAATTTCAAGATCTTCCAGACATGCATCTATCTTTGGAATTGATGGGTCTGTCATTGGTGGTCTTGGTTGGGAAAGACAAACAGCTGATCCAGTACCTTGACCAAAGTCGACACGATTTTGCAGTGGATCTCCATAAACCATTGGGTGCTTAGGTTGTGATATGAACATAGAAGCTGCGACAGTAACACTAACTGTTGTTGGTGTGGATGTTGTCACATAAGGTTGCGCCTGTGCATTTAGGTTCATAATTAGCGGTTGTACTGCTGTATGACGACTTGGTGGTTGGTCTGTATCAACTGAATACCTCCGTGTATCAGATGCCAAGGATGTTAGATCCATACCATGGTCTGTCATGATAATTGGAGCAGGCTTCATTGCTCTAAGATCAACAACATTTCCACTTTGGGTCACTGTGCCTTGCTCAATAACCATAGCAGTTCCTGGAACACTGGATATTTTGCACAGTGAAATGTTGTCTGATCTATGGCTTTGAGAAGCTGCACAGGAGGGAGTACTTGGCACAGTAGTAACTCTTTCAGCTGTTTGTCCTCTCTGATAGGTGAGCTGAGACATTGATGTTGATGTAGGAGAACTTGTTACAGGAGACTGGCTCCGATAAATTGGTTGCTGCTGGCTACTTATTGGAGAAGAAAGTGGGGATGTAGAAGAATTTACAGTTATTGGTTTTGGGGGCTGAGTAGTAGTGCCTGATCCTAGTGTTATCACCATAACTGGGGCTTCTTGGGAGGACTGCTGTCTTGCAAGACGAGGGGTTCCAGTTCTTTGGGAAATGTGGGACCCTTGGGGTGTAGATGGTACCGATGATGTGTGACCATGAGCTTTTGTATGAGTGGGACTTTGAGTAGGAGATGAAGAAGGTGATGTAAGAGAGTACAATTTAGAGGTTGTGTCAGCAACTTGACCTTGGACAGGTCGCACTTGTTGCTGTCCTAAAGCAGGCTGACGCATTTGCGTCTGAGAGTGTGAAATTTTGGTGGTTTGGGTAGTTATCCTTGCCTGGTTTTGTTGTGCATCATTAACCTTGGGTGTCCCTCTCCCACTAGGGCCACTTTCTGAAAATGATACAGGTGCTGACATCTGTGTGGGGCTTGTGCCTGGACTCAAAGATGTTCCTCCTGTTCTTAAGTGCTGCTTATTTTCTAAATTGGAAGGCCCTTGCTGTCCTAGTCGCCCCTGCTGTCCCTGCTGTTTTTGCATCATCTCTGCCTTTCTCATCATCTCCTCATAAACCTCCTCAGCACTTTTTAATGATTTGTGCACAGTAGATGGTGATGGAGCAGATGTTTTTTCTGTAGGCGAATACAGTGACATAAAAGTTGGAAGATTGTACTCACTGCCAGACTTGTAAAGTTTAGAGCCCACTTCAAATCCTTCAGCCTCTGAGTCCATAGAGGGAGAGTATTCTGAACAGGATGATCTGTGAAGTTCTTCCATTTCAGCTGCTTGTCGAAGCTCCTCTGTTGGGGAAGCATCCTCAATTGGTGATAGGTTGCTGGGTGGAGTCTTAGACCTCTCTCTGCGTCTCTGCGCCCTGAGTTCCTCCTTGTCCCTTTTTGTTTTCCGGGCTGTGCTGCGTATCCTTTGCTGTTCCAAGTCTCTCATCTTTTCTTGTTCTCTTAAGAGTTCTTCCTCTTCCCTTAATTCATCTTCTTCAGACGAGTCTTCAATTGTTGGTAACAGTGGACCGTGAGATCGATGCCTTGCTTTTCTCTGCTGCTTAACCTCCTCGAGCCTTTGTCTTCTGCTAGGACTACTATCACTGTCATCCTCCAGTGACGACACAGATGTGGGAGAGGTGCCAGATGTATAGCTAGGTGTAGTAGCAGGAAGGGTCGAGGAATACTCTCCCCTTGACCTTTCCTCAGGCGATCCAGTCAGGCTTTCCATTTCAAGCTCAGGTTCTCTAAGATCATGCTCTGTGCTAAGTTCCAAATCACGATTATAACTGTTAGTATCATTCAGTTCTATAGTCTTAAATCGTCTTAGGCCTCCTTGTGAACCCATCATATCATCCCCATCACTGGACTTGTATGTACCATCAGTACTTTTAGTGTCATCCTCAAAACTGTTGGATTGCTGTGTAAGCCGTCGCCTCTCTTTCCCCAGATCACCACTGTGTTTATGACTCTTCTTCATTTTTACGTGACCTTCAGTCTCTACCATTTCTTCCTCATCTGCACTCATTTCCAAAATCTGTCTTCTCATAAAGTCCTCATCTGTTAGGTCCTTTTGCGTTTTCTGTCTGGTTGGTAAAGGTGACAGACCACTTTCACTGCTATCCTCCACGTAGTCATGACGTAATTTGCAACTAAGGTCATCGGATACTTCCCCGTCGGAATCAAATTGGTCTTGTGTTATGGATAGTGACTGTGGTCTCTGCTTATCAACTTCAGAGGCCGCTTCTGACTGCAATAGCGGTCGCATGGAGCTTTCAAGTTTTTTTATTTCAGAGGGGCTGGGAGGACTGCGTTGGGTAGACAAGCCTCCCTCGCTTAGTTTAATTCCCTCCTCTCGGATGAGCCCAGTAATCTCACCCTGGGAGCCGGATATGCCATCAGAGGAGTAGCCTGTGTCACTTAGACTCTGAGTACTAGACTTGTTGGAATCCTATGAATTAAAAGAATGAAAAAGTATTCTGTCATCCACTATTTCAAAATTATATTAAAACTTACATATCATAAGCATGCAAGTTACATAAATCATATCCATGCAACAGTATTAAAGCCTGCAAGTACCACATTGTGACCTATGAAGGTTAAGGTAACTGTGTAAAGGTAATGAGAAATAATGGCCATGTCTTTCACTGCTCTTAACACTACCCATGACATGTTCTGATTAAGCTTCTGTTTACTAATTAGCATTAAAATTATGACGTGGCATGTGAACAATAATTACCCTTTCAGATGACGGAATGTGAGTGATGACATTGATGAAATTTTAGTTTGTAGTAAAAGTGTATAAATGGTGATTTTAGTGATAATGGCTTTTCATGCAGGACAGTTGTCGATTAAATCATGACAAAGTCATGACTGGACTGATTATGGAAGATGAGTACAAAGACAATGAGGACACAGAGGGTCACTCACGTCATGGTGTTTAGATTTCTGTAAGTCACTACTTTTCTTCTGGTCTTTTATTTCCTGTGTTCCTTTCTTATGGATCACTTTCACATCACCTTCTTTCTCGGTTTTGGACACTGCTTGTTTCTTGCTAATGCCTTGCTCTTGTTTGCGAGTTTCTGCCTTGTTTTTGCCTGCAGGTTGAGTAAGAGCTGTCTTGGCAGGAGATGCTTGAGCAGGACCTTTGCTCTGTGGTGTTCCTTGTTTGGTAGAAGGGAGAGAACCACTTACTTGGGCACCAGGTGTTTTTTGCTGCTGAGGACCGGCATGCCTCACCCCTGCCTGCTGACTGGGTGGCCTCAGTTGGGCCTGCTGTTGGGTGGATGGACCAGTCGCTCGGGGAGATCCCACTGGCTGAGAAACAGGAGATGGGCCATCCCCTAAATCCCCTGAAATGGCTCTCTGTGTCTGACATGTCAAGCAGAGCCATTCTTTCTTCTGGAAATATAAAAGTACAAAATGACCAAGCATCAAATAGCTGTAACACAATCAATCTCCATCCCAGGGCATTAAAAGGCATATAATTTGGCAATAAATTGTCAGAGCAACATTAATCATCGAGGTTTAAATATCGTGTCTCTTCCTTTTTCTCCTTGGTATAAAATGTTCTGGAATTTTGTCAGGCAAAACTGCCAGCCAAACCCAGCATAATTAGACCTGGTCTAGGAGTGTGACCTTTTATCAGATAAATTCTTCATGACTTTGTTCCTACTTTGTTCAAGTTCAATATGGACATGTTTAATACCACATGTGTAAGCATATATTGTTTACCAGAAAAATAAAAATGGTTAAAAAAAGCAAAAAGCAAACTGCCAGTCTGGAATAATCATTTGCTATTTTAGTGATAAGAATCAGCAGAACACAACCAACAATGATGAATCAGCCTGCAGAAGCTGCCATGACTACACCTCTCCACCTTAAGAGCTAATAAACCTTTTCTTCCATCACGACACATATCAGTCTAGAGATCATTTTACTATCAACACACTGTTTGAAAAGAGAAGAACCGAAAAGATAAGACTGTGTCGAAAACCAAGCCTATTTATATCTACCATGTAAATGTCACAAATACGAACAAACAAAACTGAGGAAATGAAAAACACCATTCAAGATTTCAGATCTTATTCACCACCATGCCTGATTTAACACACAAACTATCCAAACATTTCTCATTTTTAATGCAAACAAAACGACACCACGTTGGAGGTCACAGCACGGAGGTAAACACTCTACAGGACCATGGGGGGTTACAGAGTAAAGTTTCCTACTTTAGTAGCTATGAGGGATGCAGTTTAATGATTGTTGCATGCTCGGTTCTCTGTCACCCCTTTTCCACAGAGGCAGTTTCAGGACCAGTCCAGTGCTAGGGGTTAATCCTGAACCAGTTTTAATATCCAAAGAACTGGCTTTTAGCCAAGAAACAGCACCACCAAGTCCTTGCTGATCGAGAGCCAAGCCCTGCTGCAGGGGCTGGGAGTGGGATTATTTTGACCAAAAAGACCAACTAAAACTTTTTAAAACAGAGCTACATAGTTTAGTGTCTACTCAATCTAATCAACTCAAAACAGGAGTGGTCTAGGGAGGAGACCAGCTGTCGTCTTGCCCTGGAGTACTTCACAGTAGTTCAGAAGAAACTAGAGGAAGCTTTCAGTACAAAATCAGGGTTCGAGCAGATACAGCGTAAGAGAGCTAAAGCTTAGTACGAAAGAGACATCGAGCAGATTAACAACAAACTCAACAACAACAAAAAAGAAAAAGGAGTACATGGATCAAATGAAGGCAAAGCGGCATTGATTGGTTACAGATAAATTCCCGCTTAGACCTTCTTGACTCAGTCCACGATAACGGACCGGCATGCTAACTGACTGGCACCTTAAACTTAGCCATAGAAACACAGGAAGTGAAGGGGAAGGATAGGATAGCCAGCTCTTCGTCAGCCAAAGTTAGCATTACCTAAACAAGCATAGCTAAATGATTATGTTTGTCACATATAAGATATTAAGTTTGATGTTTGTAACATTGACATGAGGAATTAACTACACGTGCACGGGTAATGTTAGGTGACTTACAGCTAGCTAGATAACTAGCCCGCTTCTGTAACAATGGTGACAGTAGCCAACGTTAGTATTCTACTGTTACAGAAGGTTAACACTGCATCCTTTAGTGGACATCCTTGATTTTCACATCACTGGTTTCTTCTTGTTTGCTGTTGTTTATAGAGCTGTTTGCCATGAATGGCTGCTGCAGGCCTACACCTACTTTGTCTCAAAGCACTGTGTCTTCATCATAACTAGCCAGACGGGGTAAGATTTGTTGTGCTGTGTATTCCTTTATAATGGTCTGTCACACCAGGTGCTATGCAAGCATTGAAATATATATTCTTGTCCCCAGGTAAATGTAAGCAGAACAACATGTGGAGCTGCTGCAATAACTAGGGAGGGCAGATGAGTTTCTTGAATTAAGCCTTGCTGTAAAAGACGGCAGCTGACACAAATGCTTTGCTTGGACTTATGGGCCAAATGGTGACATTTACATTTCGGCATTTGGCAGACTCTCTTATTCAGAGCGACTTACACAAGTGCTTTGTAGTTTGCATAATTGGATAGACCCTTACACTGGCTTACTAGGTCACTAACTACTGTAAGTACTATCAGTCAAACACTGTTGGGAAGTTGTTGTTTTTTTGAGAGGGGGGTGGGAGGGATTAGCCCAAGTACTGAAGGAACACATGTGTCTTAAGTCGACGTTTAAAGTTTGCCAGAGTCTCAGCTGTATGGACATCTAGAGGAAGTTCATTCCCCCACTTAGGAGCCAGAAGAGAAAAGAGTCAAGATGTACATCTTTCTTGATCCCCGCGAGATGGTGGGACGAGACAAGCAGTGCTGGAGGATCTGAGGGAACGTGGTGTAGTGTGAGGTGTGACTAGAGCTGAGAGGTAGGTGGGTGCTGGGCCGTTTTTGGCTTTGTAGGCAAGCAAGGGTTTTGAATTTGATGCGGGCAGCTACAGGAAGCCAGTGCAGAGAGCAGAGAAGTAGGGTAGTGTGGGAGAACTTGGGAAGGTTGAAAATGAGACGTGCAGCTGCGTTCTGGATCAGCTGCAGAGGACGAATGATGGACAGAGGAGACCTGCCAGGAATGAGTTGCAGTAGTCCAGTCTTGAAATAACAAGAGACTGAACAAGCACCTGAGTAGCCTGTGAAGAAAAAAAATAAATAAAAAAATTGCTAAAGGTTAGCAATGTGTGTTGATTGTCAAACAGTTGATCGTCCAGAGTTACCCCAAGATTGAGGGCAGTTGCTGAAGGAGTGATCTGATTGTTATCCAGTGAGATCACAAAGTCTTGACCAGGAAATGAACAGCAGTTCATGTGACAGTGATGGAGGTTCAATAAAAAGTTGTATTGAAAAGTTTTACATTGCATTCATGTTCGCTGCTCTGCACTCTACGCTTGAGTTTAGATTTTCTAAAATAAACAGGTTTTCTTCAGTATGCGCAGTCAACAGAGAACATATAGTACAACTTAAAACCTTAAAAGTTTAGATGTAATAAAACTGTCAGTGGAGCTATAACAAAAACAGTCACTTGTCCCCTGTGTTAATGTACTCCATTAATGCAGCTCTAATGCTAGTCCCTTCTGCATTACCAAGCGCAGGAGGCTGTGTTTAACATGCCTGTATGGGTGCGCTTCAATGAAGTTGTCATCATCTTCCTCATAAATGTTATGAAGAACACAGCAGGTCAGCACCATATTGCAGTTGTTTCTCCATAGGAGACACCTCCAATGTCCTTTTAGTCTCCCAAAATACATTTCCACGTTCGAAAAAGTGCTCCATGAGCCAGTTCTGCATGGGGTGAGCCGGGACACCGATAAGTTACTTTAGTCTCTTAGGATCTCCCACAGATGTGACTGCTGTTGTACAAAGTTGTTTAGTCATTCTTTCTATCATAGTACTAAGTCATTCTACTGAGCTGCTCTATATGTTGTTCACCTGTGTCATGCAGCATTTGGTTGAATGTTTCTTTAAGTCATGGTATCTAGTGTTCAACTTTGTTATATCTGGTGTTGAAGCTTGTCATTGAAGTAAATCTTTCTAAGCAGCATATAACTGATTAAATCTTTTAAGTCTGTTAGATCTTTAACCTGGGGCGCACCACAGACACAAGGTGAGGTCTTACTGGAAAAGGGTAGTTTTTTTTAGGCTGGTAGGGAATGGAGGGGAATTTAAGAAGGGAGGAAGGAACAAAAGGAGGAAAATAGTGAGGTTGTGCAGAAACACTGTCAATGGCCATGTAGGGATGTGGCTGGCGAGCGATGGCAGTGGCAGACAGCTCTCGCAGATTTCTCAGCGGCACATCTGCAGTCGTGACCAGCCAGTCCCACCCAGTCCTCCTTAGCAGTGGCGATTCCGACTGGGGAGAGGGGGCCTTAACTCTTTCGGCAGCTGAGACGCGATGGCTGGCTCCAAATAAAACTGAAAGTCCCGGGGCTTCTCATGCAGTCCTTCAGCAGCAACAAGTTCCATGCCCGAGGTCCCCAGATAATTATCTGCTGCCAGCCGTGCCAGATTGAGTGGCCTCACCGCTTCACTCACCTGCTGCATTCCAAGTGAGCTCTCTCACGTGAGCAAGGAGTCAAACTGTACTGAATCATTCTAAGTAGCATTTAACTGATTCAATAGAATGAGTCGTTCGATCTCTTGTTCAACTGTGTCATTGCCCCGAATCATCCTAAGAATCATTCAAATGAGTCATTCTACTGAGTCGTTGTCTGATGTGCACCTGTGTCATTTTATTGAATTGTTCCATGAGTTCTTTAACTGTGTCATTCTCCCGAATCGTTCTGAGCAGTATTCAACTGAGCCATTCTACTGAGTCGTTCTATCTTGTGTCATTTTCCTGAATCATTCTGAGCAGCATTCAACTGAGTCATCCTATTCTGCATTTTATTGAGCTGTTAAACCTGTTGTTCAGTTAAATCATTCTCCCAAGCTGTTCGATCTGCTGAAGTACTAAGTGTTTCTGTCTGTCATTCTATTAAATCTTTCTTTGGAGTTGTTCTATCTGTCATTCAACTGAGTAATTGTACTGAGTCACTAGATTTTATTCCTCTTTTACACAGATCCAATCTGCACTCAGCTCAGAAAGTTAAAGTTATTGAATTATTGAGTTCTGGTTGCTTGCGATGCTACATTTACTTTTATGCAATCATTTTTTTTCTGCCTACTCATCCTATGTTCACCTCCCCCATTCCTCACCAAGCGCCAGCCCTAATCAGTTCATTTTACTTGTTTCGCTTGTTAAAATGAGACAGATGGATAAATGTGAATCTGAATCCCTCGCTCCTTCCAGCATGGGAAAAACCTCAGCTGACATTAAAGAAGCAGCAGTCTGCGGCGCCGTGGAGAGAAAACCTGGACATCTTGCGTGTGTTTATTTGATTGCTTATGGGAGCTGTGTGGGCCGAGCCAGTGCGGCTGATTAGCAGGCGTAATGGTGCATGGGACTCTGATTGCGTAACACCGAGACCGAAACAAAACACACACAGAACATAAGGAGGTAGAGATAATTTCCTCAAATGCAGTAAGAATATCTGCATTCCTGTGAGAAGGTGAGAGCTGAACTCTATCTTAGTGCCACACATGGAAATGGGAAAAGAAGTCCCACTGTCAAACGTTTTCGGTGAGAGAACAGTCCTCCTCTCGACAGAGTAAAGCCGAAAGAGGCTGAAGGAACTATCATTACAGTAACAGCTCTCGCAGGGAAGTGGGTGAAGAAGCAGATGAAGGCTAAAAGGAGGCTGAAGAAGCCTGGCACACTTTGTACCGCTTTCCGCTTCGGCTGCTGCTGAGGCTCTGGACGCAGAATAAAGTGAGGCTGAGGAAGGCTTTAGCGCGCCAGCCAGATGCCTCCGGATTGTTTTCTCTCTCTCTCTCTCTCTTTTTTTTTTTCTCTCCCTCAAGTGCACCACGCATGATCTAAATATAAACAGGTGCCGTTTTTGCTCGCTGTAACATGCCTCGCAGCCAACCATCTGGGCCTTTTTGCCTTTTCAAACTGAAATTAAAAACGAGGTGGACCTCGGTGGAGAATGTGTGTGTGTGTGTGTGTGTGTGTGAGCACACACCTGCATGTGTTAACTATGCATGACTGTACACTCTAACATCTGACCAGCTTTCATACACTCTGGCACACTCTCAATCCTCTCGTAAAAGAAGGTGCAGGAAGTGCCCTCCTGAATATTTATGTGAAATGCTAATAATGTAGGCCATTGATGTGCTAATTAATTGAGGATTTCAGCATCTTCCTGTTACACATTTCATACGAGCCACAAAATCTCAGAAGTGATGCACAGCAGGGCAGAGAGACAGAAGGGGACAGGATCGGACGGAGCGGGACCACCCGGACATCACTCCTGGGCCGGATGTCTCCGAAAAACATCCGTTACTTTGTCTTTTAACGTGGTGCATTGTGTGATAACTGCTTAGAAATTGCGGCGACGATACTCTTGTTTTTATCTAGGATTATTCAGAGACAGTGGAAAACGTTTGGCATGAATTTGTGCTAATGTTGGGTTTGACTAGAATTGTTTAAGAAACATTAATTAAATTCATCATGATTAATTGGTCGTGTTTATGTTCTCGGGAAATGTACAGTAAGGCCTGGATTTGGATTTCGAACTCGGTGGAGTCACACTACCTCAGCATACAAATGTAATCGGTTCCGGAGGCGAGATCTTAAAGTGCCCCTATTATGCGTTTTCAAATATGATCTTTCATGCAGTGTGTCATGTAGCTGTATGTGAACATA
>JAQMYG010000016.1:22527223-22538910 GCA_030014215.1 Clariallabes teugelsi
TCCCCCCCCCCCCCCCCCTGTAGGAGTGGAAGTGTGAGTGGTTTGACTTTGAAGCTGATTAAAGCCTCAGTAACAGAAATGTTGGACACGTTGTCTGATGACGATTACGTCAATGTGGCGCGGGTGAGTGGACATGTGCATATACACACACACACACACACATACACACGGACACCACGAGGATGGTCTAAGTATAGACATTGGACTTCTTGGTTAATTGAATCCTTTATTTCACAGATTGTTTCTCTTTTCTTCTCTTTCACTTCTCTCGTGTCTCTTCCGTCCCCTCTCTGTGTCCTCCCGCTCTGATTCCTTCTGCTCCCTCCATCTCTCCTGTGTTCAGTTCAACGAGAAGGCGGAGGCGGTCGTGCCGTGTTTCAAACACTTGGTCCAGGCGAATGTAAGGAATAAGAAAATCTTTAAAGAACACGTGGCACAGATGCAGGCGAAAGGCACGACGGACTACAAATCAGGATTCCACTTCGCCTTTAATCAGCTGCTCAACGTAAGACACCTGCACTCTCTGTCTGTCTGTCTGTCTCTCTGTGTCTCTGTCTGTCTGTGTCTCCGTCTGCCTTAACTCACAGAACTATAGAGCAGAGTGAATGTCTGTTTATCTTTCTGCCTGTCTGTCTGTCTATCTGTAGGTCAGTCTGTCTCTCTTTTTCTCTCTCTCTGTCGGTCTTTCTGTCTCTGTCTGCTGGTCTGTCTGTCAATTTGTCTGTCTGTCCACTCTGCAACTCACAGAACAATTAGAACAATAGAGTAGCGTACATGTCTGTCTGTCTCTGTCTGTCTGTCTGTCTGTCTACAATTTACAGAGCTCTCGATCAGGACACGGATTCGGACAGAGCATTATGTCCATGTGTACTGTCTGTCATGGTGTGTGTCTCTGTTTTGTCCAGCCATTTATCTGTTTGTCTGTCCATCCATCCATCAGTCCATCCATCTATCCATTCGTCCATCAGTTGGGTCAAGAGATTTTAGATTTAGCTTTTGTTTAGATGTCAGTAAGTATTGAGAGTTGTTTTTTTTTAACACGTATAAGCTGCACATTAAAACATTTACAGTATCGTGTATAAATATAGTTTATTTTTATACATTTTTTTTTTTTCCAGAAGACGAACGTCCCCAGAGCGAACTGTAATAAAATAATCATGCTGTTCACAGACGGCGGTGAGGATCGGGCTCAGGACATCTTCGAGCAGTACAACTGGCCCAACAAGACGGTGAGTGATGCGTCATGTAGAAGCTGTAAAGGAGACACAGGAAACATAACGTCACTAAGAAGTTATAATCGATCAGCTCACCTCGCTTACGGCCCACATAAACTCACTCTGAGGTCGTGATACGGATTACAGATGTTATAAGCAGCGATAGTCCGTATCAACATGTTTAAGATTGAAATAATCTCCTTCTCTGAGGTCTCGTGCACATCGTATTATACGTCATTTTATTGTATGTTTATAACTGTAGAAACAGATTTTTATCATTTTCTACCATTTTGATTCTTTTCAAAGTTTTAAAAAGTTTCTCGTGGATGTTCTGTATTTTGTAGACATGAAAAAAAAAAAATCAGATAGCAGGTGAAGGCAACAGCGCTTTTTTTTTTCAGTGTTCACCTGCTGGCAGTTTTTAGGAAACCTACAGTACAGTACATGCAGAGGCGGCAAAGTTTACAAATCCTGCATTTATGTCAAAGTAGAGATTGCCTCGGGGAAATTTTACTCAAGTAAAAGTACATGTGTATTTGAGTACAAGTACAAACGTACTCACCAACAAATTTACTTGAGTTTCAGAGGTACAGCTCACAGTAATACAAAAAAAAAAAAATCTCTCTCTCCGTCTCTTCATCCTGATTGTGAATGTGATATTTTTTGTTGTTGTCTGCAACCGGGTCTGCTTCTGATTTCGAACACCTGTCCTCTTATTAGACATGCGGTTATGTTTAATAGTCAGCAGGTGGAGAAATTCAAACACAGCTGTGGTTAGGAAACACAATTCCATGCAGAAACGTAGTAGAAGTGAGTAAAAGTAGAGATATTTGCTGTACGATGTAGTAGAGTAGAAGTATCCTGTAATAACTCTTCAAATAAAGTACAAATACGTGAAACAGTGACGAAGCACATGGCTCAGTGACCTTCCACCTCCACTGACATGTTCTGACATGTAGAACCGGAATGTGTAGAACTGTTGTAATCTGATATTATTGAAATCTCCGCATGTTAAAGCTCTCAGATACTAATTACTAGGCTGTTATTAAAAGTTCAAACCCAGCCTCCGAGTGGCGCAGTGGTAAAGTGCTCGCCCTATCATCCGGAGATCGCTGGTTCGAACCCCGGGTGATGCTGTAACCTCTCACAGCCGGAGGCCTAGAGAGAGCTGATTGGCCGAGCTCTCTCAGAGGGGATGGATGAGATGAGAGGTACTTAGTGCTTCCACATTAATGACGTCTCTACAGCCAATCAGGGGCGTCTGTGAGCTCACGCAGACGAAGGGAGCGGATAGCGCTGTTCTTCCGAGTGTGTTACGCCGCACCAACAGTGCGTGAGCGAGCAGTTCGAAAAAAATGGTCGGCGACGTCACGCGGATCGGAGGAAACACGTGGGTCGGTCTGCGGCCCTCCTGACTGAGTGTTAGTAGAAGCTTAATGTGGGAGCCCCCTAGTGACCGGGAGGAATTGGACACAACTAAAAATAGGGGAGAAAATCGGAAAATTCGGATAAAAAGGGGGAAAAAATTGAAAAGTTCAAACCCAAACACTACAAAGTGTCCTCTGTAGAGTCCTTTAAACCTTTGTCTGGACCAAAGCGTCCACCAGGCCGTTTAGTACATGTTTAGGAGTGAAGGTGATTTATTAATTTATATATACAGTATACTAATTGATGTAAAGTGGATTGGTGGTTAACACTGTCGCCTCACACCTCCAGGGTTTTCATCCGTCTCATCCATCTAGGAACCTCTGTAGTCCAACTAGGGACCATGGCGGCCAGTGGTGACCGTTGTATTCATTCCCATTTTGTACAACAGTGGTAGGACCCCTGGTCAACACTCACACACTCATTCTCACACTACAGGCAATTTGGGAACGCCAATTAGCCTAATCTACAGTACATGTCTCTGGACTGTGGGAGGAAACTGGAGAACCCGGAGGAAACATCTATATCTACATCTAGGCATTTGACAGGTGCACTTACATTTTTATCTCATTATACATCTGAGCAGTTGAGGGTTAAGGGCCTCGCTCAAGGGCCCAACAGTTGCAACTTGGTGGTCGTGGGGTTTGAACCTGGGACCAATGCGTCAACCACTAAAATACCCCAGAGGAAACCCACCAAGCACGGGAAGAAACTCCATGCACACAGACCCAAGGTGGGAAGCGAACCGGGACCCTGAAGGTGCGAGGCCACTGTGATGACCACTACACCACTGTGCCACCTCCAGGGTTTGAGGTTTGAAGTATGGCCTTCTCTGTGTGTGTGTGTGTGTGTGGAGTTTGCATGTTCTCCTGGTGCCTGCTGAATTTCCTCTCAGCTTAAAGATTGGTGTTCCCAAATTTCCCGGAGTGTGTGATTGGATGTGAGTATATATGTGTGTGTGTTTCCTGGGGATTAATTGTGTCCATGCTGTGTTTTAAATACAGTCTTATGAAAACAAGATATTATTGTAACCGTGTGTGAAGGATAATTCAAGGTCAAGCTTAGCGTGGTGCTGCGTACAGAAGTGGGGTTTTGTGTTGCACCTCCTTCAAATCCACACCACTTACATCTCTACAGTATATTCAGTTGCTGGGTGTTAAACATTAACGTTGTGTTCGGCGTCTCAGACACGTCACCGCTGATCAGCGGTACACTCGCTATACATTTGTCCTTCCTGTTTCCTGTGACTCGAGGTCCAGAGGTCTGATGTGGGACTTTTTTAAAACTCTCCTCTGTAGGTGCGAGTGTTTACGTTCTCAGTGGGGCAGCACAACTACGACGTCACGCCGCTGCAGTGGATCGCCTGCGCTAACAAAGGTGTGTGTGTGTGTGTGTGTGTGTGTGTGTGTGTAATGGATAATTAATTGAGTTACATAGGCACCAGGGAAAAGACTGTCGCTTAAACCTAACAACTTCCTCCAGAGAATTTTAAAATTAGACCAGCTGTATTAGCAGGATCGCTACCTTGTGCTGAAGGAAAGTCTCTCTCTCTCTCTCTCTCTCTCTCTCTCTCTTTCTCTCACTCCTTCCCTTCTACCTCCTGCAGGTTACTATTTTGAGATCCGCTCCATCTGCGCCATCAGGATTAACACCCAGGTGAGAATCCATCACACTTACGATCTCTCTCTCTCTCTCTTTCTCGCTCATGTTCTCTCTCTTTCTCTCTTTCTCTCCCTCACACACACACACACACACACATATTCACTTATCATACCTGGAGCGCTCCTGTAGAATGATAAATATTGCTTATTAACCAGTATAGAATAAATCCTTAATATGCTGGACTAATTGTGTCGTGTGTGTGTGTGTGTGTGTGTGTGTGTGTGCGTGTGTGTGTGTGTGTGTGTGTATGCTCATGTTACAGGAGTACTTGGACGTTCTGGGTCGCCCCATGGTCTTGGCTGGGCGAAGTGCCAAGCAGGTTCAGTGGACCAACGTTTATCAGGACGCCCTGGTGAGAGAGTCTCTCTGCTTCATTAGTGTGCGCTCGCACGTCCCACACCCGCACGCCGCTCGCTCACTGCCATATGGACACGGCTGGGGAGAAAATGTTCCAGCGTCACTCACAGCGATCGATTTATGTGGCGTGGAGAGGGGAGAAATCACACACCACTTCTACAGATACGACCAGAGGAAGTGTTTAATCCTTTAATGCTGCACGAGTACTCAAGATGTTTAAATAGCAGATGCTCTTAAATAACATAAAAATTATTCTTTGGTCCTAATTTGAAGTTGGTGGTCTTAGAGAGCGTGACGTCACGTGACTTAGTGCCGCCGCGACCCTAATGTAGCCGTGTGATTACCGTCTCAGAGCGTCTACGATCCACCAACAAACTCACTGCACAGTAACAATGAAAGACATGGACACTTTACCACTGGACGATCTACACCATCTCCCCGTCTAATCACCATCTAGACGTAACTGAAATCTGAATAACATGAATAACATGATACGCTGCCGTACTCCAGGTACAGCGGTACCTCTGCATACGAACGGCCCGCCGCTGGAATTTTCATCTTAAAAACTTACATTTTGCAAGAATTTTTTTTTTACAGGGTGAAAGAACGATGGCTAAGTTGCACGTAGGTTCGGGAGCCGTTCTTTTTTCTAAATGTTTTGATTGTTTTTTTATGTTAAAATATGATTATAGTGGTGGAAATTGATAATATTCGTAATATTTTTGGGTGAATTATCTGCTTTTGATGATGCACACAGCGCTCTAGTTAGAAGAAATCATAACACAAAGATGAAAAAATTTGAGGAAAAGGATTGGAGAAGCAAAGAACTTTTGGATTAAACATGTGCATACACACACACACACACACACACACACACACGCAGAAGGACTGACAGGAGAAACAGACTTGTGCTTGTGCTGACGTGTTAAATGCAGGAGTAATATCTAGCTAATGAATGTTAATAAACACTGAAAGTGTGCTTTATGAATATTAATGATGTTCATAAGATGTGAAGGAGGAATGAGTTTGTAGGGAAAAAAAAAGACACTCTAATACCACTTATTGGGGCGCCGGTGGGTCATGTGGTTGCGGCCCTGGGTCGCTGATGGAAGGGTCACGGGTTGGAGCCCCACCACTACCATGTTGCCACCGTAGGGCCCTTGGACAAGGCCCTTAATCCTTTGCTCATACCACAAGTCTAAGCCATTGCTAGTCCCAAAGTCTGAGGTGGAGGATTGGGTGTCAGGCTCGCAACCCGGCCCTTTAGAAAACACTGTTGATATAAAAATGACAGAATTCGTCACCCGATGTGCTCAACAACCCAGGATGCAGATAGAATAAAAAAAATAATAATAATGTGGATTTTCACAGGTGTGTTTAAGACAGAGATGTAAAAGAAATATGTGACAAACTGGAATAAATTACAGCCAGACCGAGAGACAGAGGCAGACCGAGAGACAGAGGGAGACCGAGAGACAGGGGCAGACCGAGAGACAGAGGGAGACCGAGAGACAGGGGCAGACCGAGAGACAGGGGCAGACCGAGAGACACAGGCAGACCGAGAGACAGAGGCAGATCGAGAGACAGAGGGAGACCGAGAGACAGAGGCAGACCGAGTGACAGAGGCAGACCGAGTGACAGAGGCAGACCGAGAGACAGGGGCAGATCGAGAGACAGGGGCAGATCGAGAGACAGAGGCAGACCCAGAGACAGAGGCAGACCGAGTGACAGAGGGAGATCGAGAGACAGGGGCAGATCGAGAGACAGAGGCAGATCGAGTGACAGAGGGAGATCGAGAGACAGGGGCAGACCGAGAGACAGGGGCAGATCGAGAGACAGGGGCAGACCGAGAGACAGAGGCAGACCCAGAGACAGGGGCAGATCGAGAGACAGAGGCAGATCGAGAGACAGAGGCAGATCGAGAGACAGAGGGACGGATGGACGGTGGACTGTAATTGTGAGGATGAAGGTGTCTGTGTAATGGATTAACGTGGTCTCCATCGGCTGCACCTTCTTTAATCCTGCCGCTCCCTCTTTCATTTCTTTCTTCATTAAATGCTCCAGTGAGGTTTGTGTACTGAGGGAGCAGCAGGGGATTAAATAAATCAATTACACACAGTCGGCTAACGAGCGGCTAACGAGCGGCTCTGACCAAAAACTGCAGCTGCGGCGCCTCTTTACTGTTTCCGAAGTGGCCCTTTAGAAAGCTGTGCCAAAGTTTCACTTACACTGTAATGATATAAAAAAAGAAGAAAGAATGAAGCAGACTGTGTTTACAGTAAAACTCAATCTGTGGCTTCAGGCTGGAGTTCATGTAGTTTTGATGGTTTGATGTTGGTTGTTGACAGGGTTTGGGGCTGGTGGTGACCGGGACCATGCCTGTCTTTAACCTCACTATGGATGGAAACTCTCAGGTATACCTTCTTCATCATCATCACCATCATCATCATGTTGTTTTGTTAATAATTTGTTTTATTGTCTCTCGGATTAATGGCACGTTGCTGTACCACATACTGTACTGTAGTAATAATCCCAGTAAAGCACTAAGAATCAACATTAAACATCATCATAAACTTTATAAACTTTTGGTTAATTCTGTGACTTTATCACGGGCTGAACAAAAAAAAAAGACAAAACAAACAAACAAAAAAAAACAATCCATAAGTATGTGGACAGCCACACATTTATTTTTCTCTATTTTTAATTGGGTATGAGTCCAGACTCTTACAGCTAAATATTAACATTCAAGTATTAAATACAATCCTAATGTTTAAGAATGTTTACAGTTATTTATTTATGTACCTGTCAACTTATTTATCTATTTATTTTTTAATGGCTGTGATTCCTAAATACAATATTTTTCATTAAATCCCTTGAACTCTAAATTACTGTGCAGTCTTTAGTTTTTTTTAAAGAAGTTTTTTTGTATAAACTTTGTTATACATTTTGATTTTTTGACTTCATTATTGAGTCAAATATTTCTGATTTCCAAATATTAGTATTCCAGCAAAAAAGAAAAAAAATTCTTACAGGAAGCTATCTGTACACCAGAAAAGAAAGCAGTGTATTATGTAAATGAGCAGATTTGCATACACACAGAACACAAAAAACAACAAAAAAAAAACCCTGAAAGTACGCTCCTGTTAATTTCCTTAAAAAACCCTGAAACTATATTTCAGGCAAAGTGTCGTCACACCACTATTAATTACTGTTTACTGCTTTTATAATGTTTCTTTAATTCATTTCCTCCTTTACAGCGGTTATTCGCATGTTCCTTTTGCACTGCGCTCTACACTTCAGCCACATTAGTTTCAAATCCACTGTGGTTGTACAGTATACACCGGCACAAACACAACAACCACATCTCCGTCCAAATCCTCTGACCAAATAAGCAGAAACAGTGGGAATGTTGTGGCACATGTTGTGTCTGATGAGCGCGGGTGACGTGTGACTGCTTTCTTAGTCTGAGTGCATTGTGGTGTTTGTACAGAATCAGCTGATCCTGGGAGTGATGGGCGTCGACGTTCACCTGGACGAACTGAAGAAGCTGGCGCCGCGCTACAACGTGAGCTTTGATCTTATAGAATAAACGCACTTCCTGTTCAATAGGTTAAAGAAGACCTGAGTATCAGTTTTCTTTACCGTACAGTATGACATGATGCTCACATCCCGTCACTGTCCTGTGTTCTGTTTGTGAGAACGCTCACTGTGTGACCAGATTTGTATTTAGATTGGAATATTTATCAAAATAACATACTTCAGAAAGACTGAATCGACACGGACATGTTTTTGGAAATGTTGTTAACATTTTAAAACGGATAGAAATGTTCTTTGTCTTTCGCAGCTTGGAGCCAACGGCTACATTTTCGCCATCGACCCAAACGGGTATCTGCTGCTTCACCCCAACCTGCAGACCAAGGTGATGAGCACGGCCGTGTCTGAGCAAAACAATCTCGTATACAGTAGCTCATATACCTGTCAACCCTATACCTGATGAGCCTTATCAGCCTGGATGTGAGAGTTGAGAGGTTTTAGGATGATCTGCCAAATTTAACACCATTTTATTTGGCTTGTCTTTTTTTAAATTGGTTAGTCTGCCAGTGTGATTAGTGTGAAGGGATTATGGGATTGTTTATGGAACGGTATGACGGATCATTTCACACTGATGACTAATCTTTAACACCTTGACTTGTCAGGCACATTTTTTGGCTTGTTGGACAAAACGACTCCATCTAGAAGCTTTTATAAATTAGACACATGGAAGCCCAAACCATTCTGCTTCTTAATGAGGTTGATGTGGGTCATGTGGTTTTATTATAGAGTCCAAACCGTGGATAATCTGTGACTTTGCAATGTAGACATATTAATCACAGTGTAAAATAGGTGGAGCTGATCTTCAATAAAGCTCCTCAGTCAGCAGTCACAGGGCTGAGGTTACTTATTCCTGGGTTGTTCAGGTGGACCAATGTTTTTCCAAACTGTTTTTAAGGGGTTTCACACCTGGTTACCTGGTCTTAGACATGCCTAGCCAAGGCAGGAAGAGCTTGAAATCCAGAAAAAAACTAACTATAACCTGATAGTAAAGGTCATCAGAACAGACATGAAGCTGTAAAACATCAACTGTTTCACCAAGAAACAATCCGAACACAAAAAGGTCTGTTCTGGTCAGGGCTAAGCTGGGACAGAAACTGGGGACAAACACAGGAAGTAACAGAACATGTCTGTTTTCAGGTGGTGGATCTCCCAGAGCCTGTGACCTTAGACTTTTTAGATGCTGAAGTGGAAGACAGCAACAAACAGGAGGTACCAGCACGAACTCAAACACAAACACAAACAGATGTTGTGTTCCCTCTGTGAGATTCAGATTCCTTTACAGCAGGTTTACATGAAGCACACTCGTCTCAGTGTCACTCTAAAAGACTTGAGTGAGGGAGAACTGATAGTCTTCTGCTTTTTGATTTACTTAATTGACTTTAATAGACGTTACGCAATCAATGAGTGGCGTTCAAGTCAAAGCGGGACTTTTGATTAACAGAACACAGTTCTGAGAGTTAAAACTCCCTTTATGTCTCTATATAATCCCCTCATACACTAATGCACTTATCCCAGTGTTTCACTAGAGCTTGGACACCATCAAGGAAGAAAGTTCTCTTAGTATGCCGGGGCCATGATCGTCTGAAACGCCGGCCTCCCAGGAACTCCTTTAATTGATTTTTCAAACATGTAGAAATGTCTTGGAGTGAGGTCAGGCCTGTACGGGGGACGTGGCGATAACTCCCAGCCGAGTTCCTGTAATGTACGAGTGGTGTTGATGAATCAGTGTGTGTATAGTTCACACAAGTCTGCGGCGCTGATTTTCAAGGATTAGGCGTTCCACTCCCTGAATGTTCACGGGAACGACTGCAGTGTGCTCCGAGCCACTGTGGTCGGGATCGTCATTCACAGCCTTCTTTAAATAGTTGAGACTTGTCTGTAAGTCTTCTGCAAATGCCAATCGCTTTTACCAGTAATTTCACCACAAGTCCCAGTTTGACTTGAATGCCCTTGTTGTTTCGATCTTGCTATTGTTTCTGCTCAGTAAAATAATTTTCTCTGACGTTCCTAAGATCCGAAGGCAAATGATAGATGGCCGAGCAGGTGAGATGACCATTAAGACGCTCGTCAAGTCAATGGATGAGGTACGGAAAGACATTTAAAAAATAAATGATGTGCCTCGTATGCGAGTGTGGTTTCTAAGATGATGATAATGATGATGATATGATGATGATTATTATTATTCCTTGTGTTTAGCGCTATATAGACGAGGCAGTTAGGACGTACGCTTGGACCCCCATCAACGACACTGACTACAGGTGAGACCGGCACTCAGTACAACCAACTTCATACAGTGATCTGACCTGCATTGTATTTCTCTTGTATTATTCCACATGCTGTAGGTTTTGTTTTGTATTTTTTGATAACAACATTTTTGATAACATGTGAAGCATTTTCAGCATACGACCGAACGAATCGGGCCGAACCGAGCAGCTTTGTCTTTTTATCGGTTTTTGTGCAAGATTTAGTGAAGACATACAGTAACATCATGGGTACCAAGAATGTTATCAAGGACGGTACTGAGTTTGGTTTTTAAAGCAGCCGGTGTCAAGAGGACTCATAAATTACGATTAAGTGAGGTTTAATCTCTATTTATTTCATATTTTACTCCATTTACATGTCTTTTCTAAATGTTTTGATTGTTATATGTAAAAAAATATGATTATAGTGTTGGAAATTGGGAACATTGGTAATATTTTGGGTGGCTGGAACGGATTATCTGCATTTACATTATTTCCTATGAGAGAATGCGTTTCACAATACGGAATTTCACCTTAAGAATGAAATTAAGGAAGAAGTTCACAGTGTCAAATGTCTGAAATACTTTTGCTTCAATAAGGCTACATTGACATTACCAGCCTGGAGTGGCACAAATCAGATTTTTTTCACTGTAATGTAACACAGATCTGATTTGGAATGGCTGTCCGTTTGTGGTCCAAAATCAGATAGATATTCGATACTGTATGTGGTCATGTGACCTGAATGAGAAGGAGCAGCTTGAACTTCATGTTGCCTCTGTGCACGCGTAAGTCAGTGCTAGCAACACCTGCTAAGACACCTAAAATGAGGCGTCTCCTTCTGGACCACGACAAATACAGCTGACTCACTGCTCGCCGTCCCAGCCATGTATTTGGTAGAATCACATTTATTGTTTGAAATGAACGAGCGCTGGCACAAATATGACGTGTTTAAAGCGAAAAATGTGCTCACTCGTGCCGTTTCAGAGGACAGGCGCGTCCACATTGAAGTCAGATAAAAGCCACATGTAATTATGAACATGAACTGTCATGACATGCAAATCCGATCCGAATCAGAAGCACCATGTCCTGTGTAGTCCGTGGTCTGTAGTAGATCTTAAGTGTACACTACCGTTCAAAAGTTTTAGAACACTTGCAAATTTCTTTGTTTTTGTTTAGTGATTTATTTTCTACATTC
>JAQMYG010000016.1:22550805-22562408 GCA_030014215.1 Clariallabes teugelsi
TATATATATAATTATTATTATTTTTTTTCTTCTTGATATTCTGATATGCGGGTAACTGATTAGCCTTGATATGACATATTCATTAGTATTACTGTATTTATTTATTGTTTGTTTGATTGATTCCAGTTTGATTTCTTTGGGTCGACATACTGATTTCAACCACATACGATAACAGAATAACTATTATATGTAATGTAACAGCTGAGTAATGTCGGAGCACTGCAGCAGTTCTTTAAAACTGTTAGCTAGTGTTTTAAAGTATCTTATACCAAATGAATGAAGTATGCAAGTTCTGATACAATCCGTTTACAATTGGCTGATGAAACTGATTAACTTCTCCATTTTTTACCACTGATCAGAACCATCCCACACCGTTCACTTGAGTCGATGGAAAAGGCCCTTAAAGTGATGATGGGGAATTCAACAAGGGGAAATGGAGGCAGCATTGTTGACGAGGGTGCCTTAAAACCAGTGTTTGAGCGTAGACTACTGAAAGTTTGCTAGGACATGGATAAGTAATATTTTTTGTATTCTGGTACTATTAATGATGTCACCTGAAACATTAATTATCTTCAACAGCGTCTCTCTCACTTCCTCATCTAACGGTCGTCTATAAACTTCACTTGAGCTTGTTTAGTGAGAGCCTTAAATGACAACAAGAAGGCAAAGATGGTGTGTTAGATAAGACACAAAAACTACACTTACTAAGCACTTTCTTAGGAACACTATGGAGTGTATGCGGTCACGTGACCAGATGTCATGTGACCGGATGCTGACCACATGGCAGATAGAGATTTCAAGTTAGATGTGATCTGTGGTCTGGGTAAGAGTTGAGCATGGATACTTTGCCCTACTGCTGGGAACATTGGTGCATGCCACAGTTTTCCAGCATTAATGGAAATAGGCAGTAGAGGATGATAAATTGTGATAAAGAAGATCACCAGTCATAGAAACCTCCTTTTGTCCCATTCTGATGTGTGAGCATTGCTGGCAGACATCTGCATCAGTTTATGCATTGCACAGCTGCCACACG
The DNA here is from genome assembly GCA_030014215.1 of Clariallabes teugelsi. Taxonomy (NCBI): domain Eukaryota; kingdom Metazoa; phylum Chordata; class Actinopteri; order Siluriformes; family Clariidae; genus Clariallabes; species Clariallabes teugelsi. The sequence continues at coordinate 22,551,839 of JAQMYG010000016.1, forward strand.
GTTGGGTGATTAGGTAGTTGGATTAATCAGTAGTCGTATACGTGTTCCTAATAAAGTCTTTAGTGAGTGTATATATTGTTTAGCTCCATGCTTTCGATTATAAGTCTGTTGGAAAGTGATCTGCTCATTTGCAAGTGTTGTATTCCTGTAAATATCAAGCTTAAAAACTATGCTTACCTTATAGAGTTTTTTTTATTTGGATGAGATGAATGTGTTTTATTTTTTGTGCATGACAGGAAAGTGTCCGTGCGACTGATGAATCCAGGGCTAATACAAAATGGTTTCCATTTCAATATGCGGTGCACTGGATGGATTAAGGCTAAGCGTTCGTAGCCAATCAACATCCTGTATAGTGCATTAGATGTCAGATAGGGAGCCATTTCAGAGCACAGAACTTCTCCACAGAGCAACAATTGCAGCTTGGAAACTGCCCAAGACTCTGACATGATAATGTATGTTTAAAAGAAAAAAGAAAAAAAAAAGTTTTTGCATCGTTTTTTAAAAACTTTTTTGAGATGCAAGATGGGATACTGCATGGAAAAGTATGTATTTACTTGAAGGCTTTTTCAACATTTAGTCATGTCAATGTTTTATTTAAACATCTTGGTAAATGTATGATATTCCCCAGCTTCCATTCAGGCAGGGGGGATATAATGAGCATATGGTATTGATATTAATTGATTAATTATTAGATATTAATTGATATTATTTTTCGTGGTGTTAATACTGTATGACAGGCCTACAAGCTTTGAGCTTTAAAGGATGTTACAATTATACAGTTTTCCTTAAATCCAGATCTTTGATTACATTTGATGGTTGGTGTAGATTTTCAGTTGAAACTTTTGTGTTTTAATATTTACAATGTTTGAATTAATATTTTTAGCTAATTTTAAAGTGTAAGAGTAAGTAAGAATTATCGCATGAAATCACTGTATGTGGCTTTGATTTAAAAATTTTTTTGCTTGATGTTTGTATTTTATTAAAAATGCTATTTTGATTAATATTTATTTGCAACTTATAGAAGTATGTATATGTCATTTTTAATGAAAAAGCTTTTAGAATGGCAATGGATTTATTAATGTGAATAGATGTTTGTCTCACTCTTCTATTTTTTTTGCTGCTGTGAGTGAGATTTTCGTTTTTGTTTCTTCAGTCTTCCGTATTGATCGTTTTGTACAGATAGCACAAAATTGTCTTGAAGCACTAACTTTGTATCATATTATGTCATTCACCTCTGAGAAATTGAAAAAACAGGAAATGTTTATAAGAGAAATGATGATAAAGACATTCATATTTTTCACGTCAAACCTTCTGGAGGATATGTTTGTTGTTTATGATTTATTACCATATATAAATAGGTATTGGATTCCAAAAAAGGGACCATGACACAATGTGATAGAAAATTGCAGGTCTTTATTAGAATAACATTGCAAAAGTCTTAGCACACTTCATACAGTGACCACTTCCATATTGTTTCTTCTTTATTCAGCATCCTTGCCCTAAAAATAGAAACAAAGGCATTCACTTATTCTCATTTTTTAGTTAAAAGAAAATGGCAAAAACAACAAAACAAGTCCATAAGTTATCATTCACCCTTATTATCCTTTATACTCTGTTTTGTTCAGATAAGACATCCCTTTATTCGTCCCACAGCAGGAAAAATTTTAAAACATTTAAAACATTGGTTTTTAATGTTTACGTAAAGTGAAACTTTACCAATTATGTTACGTCAGAGAGTGATACCTGGCTTTATTTTTAGCTCAAGGCAACAAGGTGAAGTAAAAGTGATAAGAAATGACTGCAGTTTGTAACTCTGAACTAAGATGTTAGAGAAGATCCATTTTCACCCTTGCATCTCTTACATACTCTAACCTGCACTCAGGAAAGTGTCTAAAAAATTATTTATATCACAATTATTTATATCAAGAAAGAGAAAAATAAATATTATTGCTGCAACATATACAGTAGCAATGTCTGGGCGAGTCAACACAACAGGGGCATCAACTACATGACCTTGTCAGTGATGTGGTAATCATAAAGGACATAACTATGCAAAGGTAGTGTATTTTAAAACGAATTTAGGGTAAACAAAGGACCCAGACTTGATTCTAGAGTTTCTTGGGGCACTTGCCAAAAATTAGCAGGGGGACACTTTAACCAGCATTCATCACCATGATCTTCTAAATAATAAATAGCTTTGTCAGCCCTTTGACGCCCCCTACTGGCCTAAGGCACCAAGCAGTTGCCTGTCTTGCCTGTTGACCAGCAGAGATTCTGATAGGAACCACTGATGCACCTTGAAAATTATTCAAGCTACTTAAAGGTACATCATATACACAGATGATGTCCTCTTGATGGTACCGTACCAGTGACCAGAAAGAATACAAATTAGTACCTTTAATTCTGAGAGTGTAACTGTCAAGTTTATTTGCCTTCTTTGAAGTCATCTTTGGGTACCCATGTTTAGGAGGAGGATAAAAAATGAACGTACCTTTACAGCGTCTCTGCTCTTGGCCCTCAGCTTATTGACCTGGGACTCTGCGATGTCAGCACGCTCCTGAGCTTCCTCCAGCTCGTGCTGCACTTTCCTCAGCCTGGCCATGTGAGTGTTTGCTTGCTCCTCCTGGGGAAATCATTTATGAGTTTATGAGCGTAAATGTCAAAGAATTGGATATACAATATTCATTATGATAACATGTCAATGCCAATAAGTTAATCTTGAAGTGACATTTGCAATATTATTAAGTAAAATGCAAACTTTCCCCCCATTGTATTTAATGAAATGGTTAGTGAATGAATGAATAATGTTAAAAAAAGGTTGAAAGGTTTCGAGATCCTGTTGTTGAAACCTCTAAGAAGTGCAGCTCATCAAATTTACACTTCACTGATTTTCACATTTCACTGGATTTGGCATAACTCCATTTTTGAACAACAACAACAACAACAAAAAACTACAAGCCTATAATAAACAGTTTTTGCGTTGTGAATGTTTTTTTTTTTAGAACTTTTTTCTGAAAGTATTCATCAGATACTTAAATCATCATCTTCATGGTTTGCTTCAGAGAGCCAAAGCAGTAAATGGTTGAGGAAAACTTAAAAAAAAATTTTTCCAGTTGCTCCAGTAATTATGGAAATACCCCCCCCCCCCATTAATGCATTTTAATTTGCATTAGAATTAGAATTTGAAGATCACTAAGGAAAAGTTAACATGGTGTTGATTTAGTACAGAACTCGATTGTGCTTGTTGTGTTTCTGCCAGAAGTGCTCAGTAGTGCTCATTTCGCGCGCGCTGAGAGATTCCAGTAATTTCTCCTCACGCGCCGCTGCGCTCGAGACTCGATTTTAAACTTCGCGGGCTTCGCGTTTATAACGGACGCGCTGCTGAAACTCGCTACGATTTTTTATTTTTTTATTTACAATTATTAGCCATTTAGCTTAGTTAACTAACTTAATCTAATTTGGTGACACATAATAATAATAATAATAAGTAAGTATTAGGTAGTACGAGGTAATAATAATTACAATAATTATAGCAGTAGTGCTAGGTGGTTGTAGGCTAGTTTGCTAGCGAGCCACGAATCCATTCAGAACAACGTCACGACCAGGTACGTATTTGCTAGCTTGCTAAAAGTAAATTTATTATTTAAAAAAAAAAAATTATTATTAGCCTAAATGAGCTATAGTAGATGTTTATACACTGTGCTTTTGAGTTACTTGATCATTCTACACTGTCCCTCACAAACACCTCAGTAATTTAAAAAAAAAAAAAAAAAAAAAAGATTTAAGAAGTTGTATTTCACTTTAGGTTACTACTACAAGACTAACATAAAGTCGTTTCTACTTACAGCATCCTCAGACTGCCTCTTGTAAGCCTTCACCTTCAGCTGCAGTTTGTCCACCAGATCCTGCAGTCTATTCACATTCTTCTTGTCTTCCTCAGTCTGGATACAGAGGTAAGTGATAATATTAATAATAATAATAAAAGTCAAGAATCCACACCTTCAAGAGTTTCTACAGTACCTGGTAGGTGAGCTCTTTCATTCTCCTCTCATATTTTCGGACACCTTTGATCGCTTCAGAGCAGCGTCTCTGCTCAGCATCAACCTCACCTTCCAGCTCATGTATCTAGAACACACACACACACACACACACACACACACACACAGGCCCTTTGAATTAATATAAAATACTCAAATAATGTAATTTAAAATGGTGTAAATGGTCATGAAAGGCACACATCATACCCTAGCCTCCAGTTTCTGGAGCTGCTTCTTTCCACCCTTCATGGCGAGGTTCTCAGCCTCGTCCAGACGGTGCTGGAGATCCTTGACTGTAGTCTCAAGGTTCTTCTTCATTCTCTCCAGGTGAGCACATGTGTCCTGCTCTTTCTTCAGCTCCTCAGCCATCATGGCAGCCTAGTTTAATAGCCACATTATGCATTATTATTATTATTATTATTATTATTAAGTAATTGTAAAATACAGTGGCACGAAAACTGTGTAGTTGAACACTCACATCTGTGATGGCCTTCTTGGCCTTTTCTTCGGCATTCCTTGCCTCCTGAATGGTATCATCCACCTCACCTTGTATTTGGACCAGGTCAGCCTCAAACTTCTTCTTTGTATTAATAAGGTTTGTATTCTGTTAAAAAAACAACAAAAAAAAAACAAGATATTGAAACAATTTTCTGGACATGGTCAGAATTTTTCCACATTTTAAAGCTGATCTGCACTAACCTGAGAGTGCAGCAATGTCACACGCTCGCTGGCATCGACCAGCTCCTGTTCGGCTACTTTGCGGCCTCTCTCCGTCTGCTCCAGTGCAGCTCTTAGCTCCTCAATCTCTGCCAGCATCAGATTATTCCTGCGCTCCACCATGGCCACCTGCTCCTTCATGTCTTCATGTCCTCTGACAGTCTCATCAAGGTGCAATTGGGCATCCTGTGTTATTGGAGATGGTAAGTGTTGCATGTTCTTTCATAATGTAAAATTGCTCATATTTTGAGAAGTTTTTATTCTATAATTTGTAATTTGTATTCATACCAATAATTACCTTCCCTCAAAAGGTAAGTAACTGCACTCACTACAACAAACTACACTCACTACAAATACTCTTCAACAAACAGAACTGAGTACAACTCACACATCATCATAGGTAGTTGGCAATACTATCAAACAACTTGGGAATTCATCTCTGCATCAAGCATTGCTGATGTTAGTGAAAGATTATTATGATTATTTAGATGATAATGACTGATATTTCCTATAAGTTTATTATTAAAGATTGACTGTTCCTTTTAAATATAATTCTTGTTATAAATATTAGAAATATAATAATCCAAAGTCCTTTGGATGCAATATTTTGAGGTATATACAAGTATGTACAGTACTCTATGTCAGGAGAACAAGTGTTCTCCTAACATATGCATATGCATGTGCAGTTCAATGGACTGTACACAAGGATCACATGTTGTTTTATTAACGTCAAATTGATGTTATGCTTTTTCACAATAAGGTGAGTAATTCTAACCATCTTTAACCCAAATTATGTTTTTACTGCGCAGAGAAGCCTGCCTTTCTCTCCCAAATATGGTGACCATAAGAGAAAAAACATGCAATTAAAATTCTAGGATAATAAAAAAAAGTATACATCAGATTTACATTCATGATTCATTGCTCAGTTTTGTTTAAGACTTGGTGTAATATCAACATAAACAAGTTTAGTGGTACAGCTTAAATATAAAACCTACTTTAAGTTGTCCTTGAACAGTCCTGAGCTGTTTCTGGGCATCAGCAGCCTGGCGGTTGGCATGGCTCAGCTGAATCTCCAGCTCGTTCAGATCTCCCTCCATCTTTTTCTTGATTCTGAGAGCATCATTCCTGCTCCTGATTTCAGAGTCCAGAGTGCTTTGCATGGACTCAATCACCCTCTGGCTGTTTCTCTTAATCTGTTCCATCTCTTCATCCTTCTCAGCCAGTTTCCTGTCAATCTCACTCTTAACCTGTGTGAGCTCAAGCTGGACACGGAGGATCTTAGATTCCTCATGTTCAAGTGTGCCCTAAAAATAAATTAGAAAATTAATTAATTTAGATAAATTATACACCGCAACATTATTACTAAATGATGGGGTGTAATGAGTTAAAAAAATGTTAGGTAAGCAATGCTAAAATACCTCAGCTTCTTCAAGGGCAGTCTGGATTTCTGATTTCTCAGCCTCCACTGACTTCTTTGCTTTCTCCAGCTCATGAATGGTTTTTCCAGTTTCCCCAAGTTGCTCAGTCAGGTCAGAGATCTCCTCTGTGAATTAAAAACAAACAAACATTATTTCTTCTCATTCATTATTTAAATCTCATCTTAAAACTTTCTTATTTTCTTTAGCTTTTAATGCAGATTCATTAACTAATCTTATCAGGTCTTATCAATTTTAGGCTCTTAGCATTAAGACATTCATTTGTGTTTTACTTTGTTTTATTGTTTTAATGTATTGTTGACTTATTGTTTCATGCTGTTGTGTTTTTGCATTGTTTATTACTTTTATGTTTATTTTATATTTAAAGTCATTGTACACAATTGTACAGCACTTAGCACATCTGTGTTGTATTTAAATGTGCTTTAAAAATAAAATTGACATTGACAATTGACATATTTAATGCCTCATCTAAGACTGATTTCTTGCTTCATCAGTGTGCTTGTGCTTAGTTTACATACGCTGTAGATTCTTGTTCTCTCTCTTCAGCGTCTCAAGATGGTCAAGAGCTTCCTCAAATGAGTTCTTCATCTTAAAGAGCTCAGTGCTGAGAGAGCGAGCCTCTTTCTGAGCTCCCTCCAATTCAGCCTGACCTTCTTCATACTTCTGCTTCCATTCTGCTAAGACCTGAAAACAACACAGTCCATATTTGTTATTTTGGCTGTTTAGATTAGTGGTGTGTTAGCTTGTAGGTTTGAGATTACAAGGAGCAAGCATACAACAACTCAAGTTTAGAAGGGAAATTTTGCCCAGAACGGCTTCCTAATAGTTAACTTTTTGCCAATTCATTCAATATTCTACCTTGTCAAAGTTTCTCTGCTTTTTGTCAAGGTTGGCTGCGAGGGCATTTGCTCTTTCCACATCAATCATGAGGTCCTCTACTTCACCCTGTAGTCGCTGTTTGGTCTTCTCAAGAGAAGCACATTTGGAGTTCACAGCTTCAATGGTTTCCTCTGCTTCTTGGAGCCGCTGAGCAAGCTTTTTCCTTTGAGTAGATGCAGAACAAAGTCAATAATATAAATTGTACATACAAATACATTTCGCATATGTACGCATATTTACCAAACAAGACAAACTTACTTGGCTTCCTCAAGCTCCTCTGTACGTTGGATGGCATCAGTCTCGTATTTGGTTCTCCACTGAGCTACCTCACTGTTGGCCTTAGACATTCCACGCTGAAGCTCAGCCTTGGCCTCCTGCTCTTCCTCAAACTGCTCTCTGAGCAGATCACAGTCATGGCGAGCTGATTGGACAGCATGAGCCAGTGCGTTCTTGGCCTAAGGCATTGTTTTTGTGAAGACCCATTAAGTTCCAGGAAAGAAAACTAGATCCTGTAAATGCTTCTAGCAGTACAGTATGAAGGAAAACTACCTACCAGTCTATCTGAATAATGATATTGACCATTAATAAGACTATAAACCTGTAAGTAACATGTTCTTTTTTAAATAGCATGTAACTTTATTTCCTGCAGGCTTGTGCATTCTCTCAAGTAATCACTCTGCAAGTTAAGCAAACCTTAACTCCTGGTGCTCCACATACAAATTCAAAAATGATAATTTTGCTTTGTGGATTTGACTTAACGTGTGATTGAAATATGATTTTCCTTAAGCACAAAACAGTTCTTACAGTTCTTCATGACTAGTGGACATTTTTTTTTAAAGATTAGCTTAAATACCTATCAGCTTGCATTATTACATGGTTAAAAAATTAATTACTTGAATTTAAATATTTTAAATAGAACTTATCAATGTTCTGAAAGGAAAATTATATGTAAATCACTATTTAGTTTAATAGATTTACCTTCACTTCCTCTTCAATGTGTCTTTTGAGCTCTTCAATCTGCTGAGTGTAATTTTGCTTTCCTCTGGTTAGCTGAGAAACCAAGGACTCTTTCTCCTCTAGCTGCCGTTCAAGCTCACCTTTAAAATATGTTGGTTAGTGTTAGTTTAGTTTAAGTAAAATTATTGTTTGAGTTTGTAATTTATTATTCTCACTTACCAGTTTCAGTAGAAAGTCTAGCTTTTTGATTACACACATCATTTAACTGGCGAGCATTTTCCTCATATTTTGCCTTGATTTCACTAAGTTGGTCCTCAAGGGTTCTGCACATTTTTTCCAGATTACCCTGTCAGAAAAACTTGGTTTAGTACTTGACAGTAGGCATCTACAAGGCAATATGTTATGTGTTAAAGTGAGCTAGTCATACCTTTGATTTGGCAACAGCCTCCATGTTACTGGCCAGGTCATCTATTTCCATCTTATATTCACTCTTTTCCTTCTCCAGCTTCTGTTTGACACGCTGAAGGTTGTCAATCTGCTCTCCAAGCTCAGCAACACTGTCAGCTTGTTTCTTGCGCAGTGCAGCAGCCGTGGCTTCATGCTGCAGAGTGGACTCTTCCAGATCTCGACGCAGTTTCTGGAACTCGGCTTCACGCTTCTTGTTCATCTCAATCTGAGCAGCAGTGGCACCTCCAGCTTCCTCAAGCCTCTCACTGATCTCCTCAAGTTCCCTGGAGAGATCAGCTCTCTGCTTTTCAACTTTAGCACGAGCTGCACGCTCAGCCTCAATTTCCTCTTCCAGCTCCTCAATGCGTGCCTAAAGTACAGTTGTCAATAGTCAGTTTCTTTTTTAATAACCTCGTAAAACGTTAATGTATTGACTAATGAACAAACCAGGTGGTTACCAGAAGTTCCTTAATCTTCTTCTGAAGTTGAACACTCAGAGACTGCTCATCTTCAATCTTGCTTAGAAGTTGGCTTGTTTCAAAGTCTTTCCTGTAAGATGGATTGTAACAAAATGTAGGTGGTTTTCATACATAAATGTATTCAATATCATGTTTACATGGATAACTACAATCAATTTGTATTAGATGTTTTCGGAAAACATACTTCTTAATCTTTTCCTCAGACTGCTGCTTATCATTTTCCAGATCCATTATATTTTCTTGGGCTAGTTTCAGATCTCCTTCAAGCTTCCTTTTGGCTCTTTCAAGGTCCATACGGATTTTCTTTTCTTGTTCCAATGAACCTTCAAGCTGTGTTTATGTGGTAAAGGGGACAATTAACAGTGGATCTCATTGTCATATTTAAAAAAATCTGAAAATGCTTATTAAATACTTACATCATCCACTTGTTGCTCAAGTTTAATCTTGGCTTTTGTCAGAGTGTTGACTTTGTCTTCTTCTGCCTGGAGATCATCCAGAGTCTGCTGGTGTGCCTCTTGGAGGGCTTTCTTCTCTTTAGTGAGCTTGGCAATGCTCTCATCCTGAGACATCATCTCCTCACTGAGGTTCTTGACCTGTCACAGAGCATTGTAATAACAGGTTATCTGTTATTATTATTTTTTATTATAAAAGTACAATATATACTTCACTTAATTAATTTCAGTCTGTGGATCACCAGTATTATAAATAGAATGCATATTTTAATTGTTAAAACAACGCTTAATTTTAGTTTGTTGAATTAAATGTAAACCTTGTTCTCGGTGGCATGTTTCTCTTTTTCCACTTTGGACAGGGTGATTTCCAAATCATCAATGTCCTTCTTCAGCTCAGAGCACTCATCCTCCAGTTTCCTCTTCTTGGCAGTCAGCTCAGCATTGATTTCCTCCTCATCCTCCAGTCTCTCAGTAGTCTCCTTGAGTTTAGCTTCAAGCTGGATCTTGCTCTTGATGAGCCCCTCGCACCTTTCCTCAGCATCAGTAAGGTTCTCTGTTTCCTGTCAGTACAAATGGTTTGGTGAAGATTTGTTTATTGGTAAGTGTAACTAAAGAAACGTTCTGCATTTGCATGGGGCTAATTGGATTGCATTATAGCAAGATTTTACGGTTATTTTTTCTGAAACTACTTACAGCTGCTACTTGAAGTTGCAGATCATTTTTCTCCTGTAGCAGAGACACCATCTTTTCCTCAAGCTCTTTTTTCTTGCCCAGTGCCTTTTCCAAGTCCTCCTTCATTTTCTCAAAGTTCTCCTTCATGGCAGCCATTTCCTTCTCTGTCTCTGCACTCTTGAGAAGAGGCTTAATCTTGAAGTACAGCTTCATCCAAGGCCAGTGTTTCACATTCATGAATGAGCGGATGTTGTATTGAATACTGTAGATGGACTCTCTGTTAAAGAAACATACAGTATATCAGCTGTAATGGTTGCTATTGTGACACACTACAATATGTATGAATGTGGTATCTCACACATTTGTGTACATTTCAGGGCTTGACATTGGCACCCGCCCACCCGCCAAATGCGGGTGAAATTCGACTGTGGCGGGTAATAACTTTAGTCTCACTAGCCACTTTGGCGGGTAGTTTATTCTTTGGTATGACAATA
>JAQMYG010000016.1:22573508-22586897 GCA_030014215.1 Clariallabes teugelsi
GTGACAAAAGACTGCAGCTCAGTAGGCCGGGGAACTGGACCTTTCTCCCCGAGACCGTGTCTGCCCAGATGTTACATTTGTAAACATAATCATTAATGTAAATAGCAATATTCCATCTATTTGTTAAAGACAGTGTGCATTTTATGCCTTGACTTTCCATCCAAAAGTAAACAAGTCTAACTTTGTAGGTTTAAATGTTTGTAGCCAATTTTTATTTTATCTTTATTTTTGTTTAATTAGTACATCTTAGGTTAAACTCTTTCAAATCTATCAGACTCTCAGCAACAGCATAAGAGTCCACACAATATGTACAGTAGATATGGCAGAGAAGAAATACAACTCCCAAAACCTGGTTTCAGAATCACAGGAATTCTGTGATTATCTCACACATACCGATGGTACTCAACCAGAATAACAGCTTTACAGCTGTGTTTCCCATGGCAACAGCATTAGGGCACGTTTGCTGTTAGCAACGTAAACGTTATCACAGTGAGCCTATAGATTTTATCACGTGTAATTAGAAAAGCTACAGTACACATGTAGGGTCTATTGTCATCTTATACTTTGTGTTCTTTAAATTTGTAGCAGATTTATTAACTGAAATAAGTAAAACTAAATGACCATAAAATTCAAACATTGTCAGGACGTTCTACTGCGCCAGCAGACGTCGATGTCATTCCGCAGCGCCTGTGTTTTGCATTATTATAAGAATGACATGCAGTATGCTGTTATTATCATCATAATTTTATTAAATAAATAATGAAAACATTTTAACAAATTACATTTTTACATTCCAATATAGCACCCACCCCCGTTGCGCTGTACCACCGCCGGCAAAACTTTCTGAAGATGATCAATATATTTATTGCACACAATTTTGGTCAAGCGATCTCTCCGGAAAGTCACAATGGCCTGAAGAAGCTCATCTTTGTTCCATTGCTTAGCCTCACGTCTGACAAATTCCTTCAGCGCGTGCCAAACCATCTCTATCTGGTTGAGATCAGGAGACCTGCATGTAAGGAATACAAGTTAGAGAAAATTGTCATGTGAACATTTCATAAACAAGTTAATCTAAAATAACAGAACACAGGGCGTAAGAAACATACTCGGCTGGTGTTTTCACCCAGTTGATCCCCGCCTCAGCAATACGCTGTCTCGTCACTGTATGCTTTGCGTCATTGTCTATAGCGTAAATTGAAAGAAACGTTATAAAAACACATTGATGATTTATGGACACTATAAAACACATATATATTTCGGTAACAGAAATGACAAAATATCATGTTTGTTATTTTTTACCATGGAAGAAGCGATGAGGTCCTTTAAAGTGTTGTTGGATGTATGGCACCAGCGCAGATTTTATTATGCTTTCTTTGTAATAACGCCAGTCCATAGTTCCTGTAAATTTATAGTAAGTCGAAATTCAGTCATATTAATCAACTATTCAGCTACTGTATCTCGTTAAGTAAAATGTGCTGTACATTATATTGAACTAGGCACATCAACGCGAAGCGCTCCAAAGCCACAGTTGTTTCGTCAGCAAAGACTGCTGCACTTGGCTAAGACGCAGGGCTTTGCTGGTGTCCAGAATCATAGGGTCTGTCTTAAGCAAACAAACAAAAAAACAGAAACAGTAGTCACTAAAATTATTATTGATGCTTACCGGGCTTTGCCATAAGTCCATCCATGTTTCTTTTTTGACCTTCTAATGGTGCAAATTGATAATTTCAATTGTAGTCGGTTTTGAGAATGTCCTGATATCAGAGAAAAGGTGATCTGCTCATCTCAGAGGAAACCTTCGTCATGGTCGATAGTGTGGCAGAAAGCCCGAGCTCAGAAAAAGTTATAGGCTAGCATTTAAAAAGAGACCACGCAGCATTTAAACTAATGCATGTTGGTGGGACAGGACTATAATTTAGCACGTACTGTACAGTACGTCTGTCAGTCAAATCCATTCCACTTGTGGAATGCCCTAAAAAATAGCATACAAACATCTAAATAAAAGGTTTAAATTTGAGCAGTGTGGTTTTTTTCTCGTTCTTCTTCTTTTTCTTCTTTTTCTTAATGTCCTGATTCTAGTTGTGTGAACTAGTGTGGATGGGTGTTAACATTAGGGCGATTAAACCCTGGTAGAATGTATGGGGATTAAAATGAAGAATATGTTCTCAGGTATGGGCTAATGATTAACAGTTGCACAATTAACGTTCATCTTAAACAAAGCATGCATTGCCACGCTTTGAAGCTCAGTTGTGAGTGAGGCGATGCAGAAAATGAAATACAGCCTTCCTCATCCCAGGAGCTGACTTGATTTAGCTTAAAGTGGGGGATGGCTCCTTATTTGCATTTGAATGTTGTCCGACATTGGAAAGCACAAAGAAACACTAACGAATAATGAATTACTGTAAGAGACCCTGATGATACAGCATGATTATTATTATTTAGTACAACAATTAACCTTTAAGCAAAATAGAACCTGTATTTTCTTGTTTTATGCTGAACACTGTTTTGACTTTGACTAGTTTGACTTAGGCTAAAATCAATGAATTTTAAAATGAATGAGTCAACTTAAGATTTTAAACATCAATGTAAAATATTTTGTTTGGCCAGCAAATTGCTCTTAAAGTTGAGTAAACTTAAAAAAAAGCTGTGCAACTTGTTAATAAACTTTTTTACGTTGAGGCGGCTTGTTGTTTTTACAGTGCGAAGTGCAAATGAACAACGTATCTGCTTTTCTTCTTCTTCTTCATTTTCTTCTAAATGTCCTGATTCTAGTTATGTGAACTACAACTAGAGGATGGGTGTTAATATTAGGGTTAGTAATCCCCGATAGAATGTATGGGGATTACAACGAAGAAGAGATTCTCAAGTATGGGCTTATGCTTAACAGTTGTGCAATTATGTTTCTTTTCAAAAAGAAAAACACTATTGTAATTATTTAAATAACGATCAAGATTATGATTTACGATCAGGTAATAGCCCAGTTATAAGCTTTTTTTCAATAACTGTTCTTATATGGCTCTTTGCCAAATCTTTCAGTGACAGACCTGTACTGTAACTTTCCATGTAAAACAGGTACATCTCTATAAATAAATAGTTTAAATGTATTATTGGCACTGGTGGCTCAGTGGTAGGTGTTTTGCCTGCCATGCAGAAGGCCCGGGTTTGATTCCCAGCCAGTGCGCAAACCCCTCAGCCACTGGACGCAGTGCCGGTCCCAAGCCCGGATAAATGTGAGGGTTGCGTCAGGAAGGGCTCACGGCAGTGCAATGTGCACAGCTTTGTTTCAGTCAGTTGGACGAGGTATAGGATCAGTTGTAGTATAGTGGTGTAAATTTTGCTAAGTGAGAGTAAAATAAACGTCAATAATTGTACAGTAGAAATACAACAAAACACAAATATATACTTGCTACCTTTTGCAATGTGGGGGCCGCGCTGATGTGTGAGGAATCTGAGTGTATAGGTGTGAACAGCTTAGACATCAATAGCAAAGTGTCAATAGGTCTTACATATTCATGAAGTTGTGGATTGTTCAGTGAAATAGAAGCTCTGCTGAAAAAAAGTTATGCACATCAGTCACTTTATCCCAAATAAAAGGTCTTTCTGAGTGTTATAATTTAGTTGTTTTGCTATGGGGACACACCCAAAACATGTGCTCAAAACATTGTTACAGTTTTTCTGATATACTGTAGTTTGAAAATTTTATTTTCTTTGACATAAGTTTAAAAGTCACACATGAATTTACCAACATTATGAAAGCCCATTTTGTGCTCTACGTAAATAAGTGAAATTTGGTTTAAAGATTTAAAATTTACACAATTTTAAGAAGAGGCCTGAAGGACTGCAGGTCTTCAGAAAGGCCTCAAACCCAAGAGGGTTAAAAGTAATCCTTGTCCCAGGAGCTGACTTCAGTTAGCTTAAAGTGGGGATGGGTGAATTATGGGTGAATTGCATTTACCATTAGGCATTTGGCAGATGCTCTTATGCAGAGTGACTTACAAAAAGTGCTTTGAAGTTTCCATCATTGGATAGATATTTATATTTACACTGGGTTACTAGATTACTAAGTGCCATCAGAGTCAAACATAGCTGGAAAAGTTTTATTAATGAGGTGCGGAGGGGAATTAGTCCAAGTATTGAAGGAACTAATATGTCGTTTAAAGGTTGTCAAAGACTCAGCTGTACGGACATCTAGAGGTAGTTCATTCCACCACCTAGGTAGAAAAGAGATGATGGGACCAGCCGAGCAGTGCTGGATGATCGGAGGGAATGTGGTGCGGTGCATGGTTAGAGCTAATAGAAAAGCGTGTTGGACCATTTTTAGGTTTGTAGGCAAACATCAGGATCTTTAATTTGATGCGGGCAGGTACAGGAAGCCAGTGCATGGAGTGGAGAAGTGGGGTGGTATGGGAAGGTTGAAAACAAGACATGTAGCTGCATTCTGGATCAGCTGCAGAGGATGCATGGTGGACAGAGGCAGCCCTGCCAGGAGTGAGTTGCAGTAGTCCAGCAGTTGAAATAACAGGGGACTGAACAGTTAAATAAAATTTTCTTTATATAGCCCGTTTAACAATGGTCATTGTCTCAAAGCAGCTTCACAAAATTTAAAAGAAAATTTTAAAAGAAAATTTATCTAAGTGTGTATGTGTGAGAAAAATGTGTCTAGATAATAATGAGATTGCCCCTGATGAGCAAGCCAACAGTGAAGGCGACAGTGGCAAGGAAAAACTCCCAGAGATGGCAATAGGAAGAAACCTTGAGAGGATCCAGACTCAACAGGGAACCCATCCTCATCATTTGGGTGCTAACGGATAGAAATTATATAACATGGTGTGTTATGCAGCTGGATGCCTCAGGATCCTTGCAGGGTTATCCTTTGTCTACTGGAGCTGGCACAATCTCCAGATGCCTCGGGATACAAGCACCTGAGTAGCCAGTGAGGAAAGAAATGGGCGGATTCTTCTGATGTTGTAACGGAGAAATTGAAGAGATCGAGTAAGGATAGCAATATGTGGGGAAAATGACAGACGATTGTCCATAGTTACCCCAAGATTGCGGTTTTACTCAGATTAAGCTTTAGCTGATGAGCTGCCATTCAGGATGAGATGTCTGCCAGACATGCTGAAATCTGGGTGGAAACCTGAGTGTCTGAGAGAGGAAATGAGAGAATAAGTTGCGTGTCATCTGCATAGCAATGGTACTGTATGAAAAGCCATGCGATGATATGACCTTACCAAGAGACCGAGAGAACAGGAGAAGAACAAGTACTGAGCCCTGTGGGACACCAGTAGAGAGTCTGTGTGAGGCAGATGCGGATCCCCTCAATGTCACCTCATACAACCTATCTTATATAACATTCTATCCTAGGTAAGAAGCAAACCATTGTCACACTGTTCCACAGATTCCAAAGCTTGTAAGAATATATAATAGAATCTTGTGGTTCATCATGTCAAATGCAGCTGACAGGTCCAGGATGATGATGACAGATGATAGTTTAGGTGATCTAGCAGCATGGAGCTTCTCAGTGACTGACAGAACGTCGGTCCCTGTGGAATGTGCCACGTTGAACCCGGATTGGTTGGGATCATTATGGTTGTTCATTGAGAAATTGTAAAAGAAGTTGTAAACAGTCCTGTCAAGAATTTTGGAAATAAAAGAATGAATATTGTCTGACATTGTAAAGCACACACAGTAACATTAAAACAACAACAACCAAGAACGAATGGCAAATAAATAACCTGATTGTTCTGCATAAATATTCCCTGAAAAAAATATCCTATAAAATATTTACACAAATGTAAGACAAATAATTTTTTGAGTTATACTTATTTTCTATTCTGGATGTCTATTTTTCCAGTTATTTCTATATTTAAGTTTGATGTCTTTAAACATTTTAAAATAATAACAAGATGCAGATACAAATAGAGATAAGCTATATAACAGTTCTATAACGATGCAGGTCTCGCGAGGGGGAGAACCATGGATAAATACTCTGCACTGTTCTGAACGGGCAGATCTGCGGGCTGCTATCCCGCGGAGCTCTGAACAGGCAGAGGCGCGGCCACATGGACACTCGGTTACCAGGCAACGCCACTGCAAGACAATCAGCCTGAACACGCGTCTATTAAATTAGCACCGATAAGGTATCGGGGCCAAAGACAAAGATAGAAAGAAAGAAAAGTCAAAAAAGTCGAGAGACAGAGGCAAAGAACCAGCCTCTGCCTCCCTAAGGCGCCAGCGAAAGAGAGGGTGCAAGAGAGAGAGCGGCACTTCAAAAACATTAGAACTATTTTTGATCACACCCTGGAGTGCAAAGAAGTTATTGAGCAATTGCTCACTATGCGAAAGAGAAAACAAAGTATTGCAGAGTACGTACACCAACTTCCAGTCAGTAGAATGAACTGTCTTGTAAAGGAGTCTTTTGTTGGGGACTGAGCACCAAAATTCTGGAGGAACTGGCATGTTGATATGACAGCTTTGCTGGGTCGAACTGATCAATCTGACAATAAGACTCAATGCTTTAATATCTAGAAAACCCAGTTTCGACATGAATCCAGAGATTCCTGTCAGTTCACCATGTTCCAATGCAACTTGGGAGCAAGAACACCATGGTGAAAAACCATGGTAACCTGATGGAAGGAAGCATGTAAGTTTACATTTGTACCAATTTCAAATTCACACGGCATTGAAGGAGCCGTCCCTCCTTGATGTAAGATATACTAATTATATAAAAAGGGAATGAGAAAAAAGGAGGATGGCTCAGACCATACATAGACTACCTGGAACTCAACAGAGTCTCTGTAAAATATCGATTTCTTTCACCTCTAGTGCCTGCTGCTCTTGAGCCACTTTGAGTCGCGTGAATCTTTACCAAACTGGACATAAAGAATTTGTGGATGGATAAATTGGAAACTGCTCCAGTGCTACTTCAGCAACTGCAGTTTTCCAGTGCTTGATAAATGATATGCTGAGTAAATGTTGGGGAAATACATTATGGTCTATATAGATAATAATCTAATTTACATGTCTGATAGGAACAGCCACATCATTTACGTAAAGTGTGTGGATCTTTTGAACAACCAAATGTAAATTTCCTGTCAGGTCTTGGGTAAGGAACTCACACCTTTATCTCTAGATTTCAAGAGTCTGACGGTGCTGGAAACTCTCCTCCATGGGCACCATGCCAAGGAATGGCCAAGTGCAAGGCTTCTACCTCTTCTACTTCCCCTTCATTCTTCATTCCCCTGGTTTGGGACAACCGCTGCCACCATCAGAAGCCAAAGAATTGCACCTTCAACATCTTCATCCCTGACTTTCATTTCCTCTCACCTGTCTGTCTTCCACTGTGTCTGGTTAGCCCTGCTCAAGGCTTTACACTGGTGGAGAATGCAGGCATCTGACGCAGAACCAGATCACAACCCACAATTCTTTAGTCACTTGCTCCAGACCAGCATCCAGCAGCTAACTCAGGGGCTCCAAGAAGCGACGGCTAAGCTCACTAGGCTACAACAATGTGGTGAAACCAGTGTTCCGTTACCCGACCCTTGCAGCCAGCTCACTCCTCATGGCAACTTAGTCTAACCCTCAAACCACTGGGCAGGAAGGATGGGAGCCGTGGGAGAAGGACGCAATCCTGATCCCTCTACTTCATGTTATCTAGGCAATCCACGTCACAAGGCCATCAAAATCTTCCTTTTCCCTTGAATGGAATACATGATGTAACTTACAAACTAGAATGACACCCTGACTGCCCCCGTGCACACCGCACACCTCTGCCTAGCATCCTGCTCGCCAACATCCAGTCACTGGAGAACAAACTCGATGACCTCAGGGCCAGGGTAAAGTTCCAGAGAGACATTCCGGACTGCAATCTCCTCTGCTTCACCGAGACATGGTTGAACCCAGCGGTGCCGGACCACGCCATCCAGCCGGCCGAGTTCTTCTTCGTTCACCATATGGACAGGACACGGGACTCGGGGAAGTCAAAGGAGGCGGCGTGTGTTTAATGGTGAACAACAGCTGGTGCAACAGCACGAGCGTTGTTCAAGCTGGAACTATTGACAATCAAATGTCGTCCTTTTTACCTTCCTCAGAAATTTACATCGGTCATCAATCAGGGACATCTGTGAGCTCGCACACACGGAGGGAGCGGATAGCGCTGTCCTCCGAGTGTGTTACGCCGCCCCTAACGGTGCGTGAGCGAGCAGTTCGAAAAGATGCGGTCGGCTGGCATCAAGTGGTTCGGAGGAAACTCCTGATAGTTTTCAGCCCTGCCGGCTGAGTGGTAGTAGTAGCCTTAATGTCGGAGCCCCCTAGTGATGGGGAGGAATTGGAATTGAAAAGCTTTTATTTTTATTCGCTGATATTCCATTTGGAAAAAGAAAAACATTGAACTCTTAACACAAATGGGGAAAGCTAATATTCCTCAGTGACTGTGCCCCCTAATGATCCCAGAATTTCCTGACTCCTGACAGAATCCCTGGCTCATCCCTGTTCTGAACTGGACTTCATGTTAATTTAAATAACTTCTGTTATATTGAACTTTCAGCTGCATAACACACATGATGTTATATAATTTCTATCCGTTATCAGCCAAATGAGGATGGGTTCCCTGTTGAGTCTGGTTCCTCTCAAGGTTTCTTCCTATTGCCATCTCAGAGAGTTTTTCCTTGCCACTGTCGCCATCACCCTTGGCTTGCTCATCAGGGACAATCTCATTATTATCTAGACACATTTTTTTTTTTACACATACACACTTCCATAAATTTTCTTTTGATTTTTGTGAAGCTGCTTTGAGACAATGACCATCGTTATAAGCGCTATATGAATAAAATTGAATTGAATTGAAAAAAATTTATTTCATGCATGACACCCAAACAAGCCAACCCCGAGGCAAAGGGAAAAACCTTGAAAAATTTACACCCAGAGGGAGGTCCATGAGGTGAGGCTATGTCTGACCTGAGTCAGCAACAGCACAATAATCCACAATATCTGCAAATATAATATAAGAAATACAATTCCCAACAATGGCCCAGTTTCACACCTGCACACCTGCAACCATATAAAAGTACCTCAAGAACAAGATGTCACTTGAAAGTATATACTATTCTATACTGTTCCAGTTCTTTGCCAAGCCTTTGTTATTGCATTTCTTTGTATCTGAACCAGTTTGTTTGCTTGACATTTTGTGTTTAGCCTAATCGTATATGCACATTGTAGACTATCTGACCCTTGCCTATTAACTGAATATTAAGTTTGGATTAACCCTGTCTGTGTTGTCAGATGTTACTGTTATTATGTCCTTTTAACTGCACCTGCCATGCCAAAGACTCAGTTGAATTAACAAAATCAAGTGACTAGGTAGACTAACTAATAATAAAAAAGGAGCTTAAGAAATCCCTTTTTATAAAAAATATCACAAACCCTCTGATTAGGTTTTGATGACCCCACTTTGAAAATCACATTTCCATATTAATAACGATCAACAATTGTGTGTTAAGTTGCATGAAAGTCTTGCTGTATGAAATGATTAAGTAGGTAGAATCTTCATACAGACTTTAGCTTTGAATGAAAATAGAAAAAAAACACTGGGTACATGAAGTCACTTTATTGTTATCCTCTTAGAATACAAGGAAGTCATATTATATGACTACTTCAAACACTTTAAAATATAAAATCCTCTCATTCTGCCTCCTTGCCCTAGAAAGAAATAAAAGAAAATACACAAGGAACATTAGTTTGAAGAAAAAGATGGTAATAAAATATCTGTAAAATGTATTGTAGACTATGACTAAATACAGAACAATGTAAGTTCTTACTTATTTTTTACTTAAAATTGAACATACCTTTCCAATATCTCTGCTCTTGGCTCTTAACTTGTTGACCTGAGACTCAGCAATGTCAGCACGCTCCTGAGCTTCCTCCATCTCATGCTGCACTTTCCTAAACCTGGACAGGTGAGTGTTGGCCTGCTCCTCCTGTAATAGTGGAGACAAAAGTATTAGAATGCATCTTTAATACATTACTTAAACTATTGGATTTGCTGGCAAATTTTACTTCTTTGGCATTACATTTTACACTCTTCAACAATGATACGTTTTCTGAAATGAATTCTAATCTTATTCAAAATAAGCTTTGTTTCAATTTTGTCGATCAGAAAGCAATGGTAACTTACAGCTTCTTCAGCTTGTCTCTTGTAGGCCTTCACTTTCAGCTGCAGTTTGTCCACTAGATCCTGCAGTCTATTCACATTCTTCTTGTCCTCCTCAGTCTGTTCATTTAAATATTAATGATAGCTTTGTGTCATGCCCCATTGTTATTTAGTTAATATTTTGGATGCTTTGTACAGTTTGCAATGTACATTATATATCATTACCTGGTAGGTGAGTTCCTTCACTCTCCTCTCATATTTACGAACTCCTTTAACAGCTTCAGCACCACGTCTCTGCTCAGCTTCAACTTCACTCTCCAGCTCACGGACCTGTAAAGGAAATGTTATTTTTGAAACTGTTAGCCAGAACATCAGAGTATCACAAGTACTGTATTTTATTTTCACAGAGTGTTATGTACCCTAGCTTCCAGTTTCTGGAGCTGTTTCTTTCCACCCTTCATTGCAAGGTTTTCTGCCTCATCCAGGCGGTGCTGCAGATCTTTTACCGTAACTTCAAGGTTTTTCTTCATTCTTTCCAAATGGGCACTAGTGTCTTGCTCCTTCTTTAACTCCTCTGCCATCATGGCAGCCTAAATTAAGAAGAGAACATGCATGCACCTTAAACAGTGTTTTTTCCCAGATGGTCTCTACAATAATTGCAGTTGTATTATTGAAGTCACTCACATCTGTGATAGCCTTCTTTGCCTTCTCTTCAGCATTTCGTGCCTCCTGTACTATGTCCTCTACCTCACCTTGGATTTGAACAAGGTCTGCCTCAAGTTTCTTCTTCGTATTTATAAGGCTGGTGTTCTAAAGTGATATGTTCAATTAGTGTTTTCATCATAAGTTTCTAAATTACATTTTAAAATAAAATAATATTTTTCCTACCTGAGAGTGCAGCAGTGCCACACGTTCGCTTGCATCAACCAGCTCCTGTTCAGCCACTTTCCGGCCTCTCTCTGTCTGTTCCAGTGCAGCTCTCAGTTCCTCAATCTCTGCCAGCATCAGGTTATTCCTGCGCTCCACCATGGCCACCTGTTCTTTCATTTCTTCTTGTCCTCTGAGAGCCTCATCAAGGTGCAGTTGGGCATCCTGTATGAAATTTGGGGACCAATTATCTGTCTGACCTGATACCACAAAGCAAAGTAACTAAGGCTTAAATATTGTGTGCATTAAAATACCTTGAGCTGGCCTTGGACATTCCTGAGCTGTTTCTGGGCCTCAGCAGCCTGGCGGTTGGCATGGCTTAACTGAATCTCCATCTCATTGAGATCTCCCTCCATCTTCTTCTTGACCCTCAAAGCATCATTTCTGCTTCTAATTTCAGACTCCAGAGTGGTCTGCATGGACTCAATCACCCTCTGGCTGTTCCTTTTAATCTGCTCAATCTCCTCATCCTTCTCAGCCAGTTTCCTATCTATTTCACTTTTCACTTGTGTGAGCTCCAGTTGAATACGAAGGATCTTGGATTCCTCATGCTCAAGTGTGCCCTAAAGACCCATGAAAATAATAAAGAATATTTTAAACATTTCAAGTTTATGTATCTAAAATGGATTTCAGTTCAAATAAAAATGGACTACTAAATATATATTTTATTACCTCAGCCTCTTCCAAGGCAGTTTGGATTTCAGATTTTTCTGACTCCACTGTCTTCTTCGCCTTCTCCAACTCATGAATGGTCTTTCCAGTTTCACCAAGTTGTTCAGTTAGGTCAGCGATCTCCTCTATGAGATTTTGAAATATCTTTTTGAGAAACACTGTGGATATTTGTGAGGAAAAAGTATTTTTATAAGCTTAAGCATAGTACATACGTTGCAGATTTTTATTCTCTCTCTTTAGAGTCTCCAGATGGTCAAGAGCTTCCTCATATGAGTTCTTCATCTTAAAGAGTTCAGTGCTGAGAGAGCGAGCCTCTTTCTGAGCTCCTTCTAGTTCTGCCTGACTTTCTTCATACTTTTGCTTCCATTCTGCCAAAACCTAAAGATGACCACATAATAAAATGCATAATCATTATTTATATTTATGGGCAAAGGGATTGCTTTTCAAACAGATTTTTACCTTGTCAAAGTTTCTCTGCTTTTTGTCAAGGTTGGCAGCAAGACCATTGGCTCTCTCCACATCAATCATGAGGTCCTCCACTTCACCCTGTAGCCGCTGCTTGGTCTTTTCCAGAGAAGCACATTTGGAGTTTACAGCTTCAATGGTCTCCTCTGCTTCTTGGAGTCGCTGAGCAAGCTTTTTCCTAGGTGCGTAAATATATTTTGTTGACATCTTTGAAAAAAGAATATATCTTTTTGTCTAGGTAAACATAATTTTGTATGTTGTATGTTTCTTACTTGGCCTCCTCAAGCTCCTCAGTACGTTGGATGGCATCAGTCTCATATTTGGTTCTCCACTGAGCCACTTCACTGTTGGCCTTGGACATTGAGCGCTGAAGCTCAGCCTTGGCCTCCTGCTCTTCCTCAAACTGCTCTCTGAGTAGATCACAGTCATGACGAGCTGATTGGACAGCATGAGCCAGGGCGTTCTTTGCCTGTAGATCAAAATAGTGTCATACAATTTATTTGATCACAGACAATTCAAGGTTTCTAAAACTCACCGCTAATAGATACTTTAACATACCTTTACTTCTTCTTCAATCTGTCTTTTGAGCTCCTCAATCTGTTGAGTGTAGGCCTGTTTGCCTCTGGTCAGTTGAGAGACAAGACCTTCTTTCTCCTCTACTTGGCGTCCAAACTCACCTTAGATGAGACAAGAAATTGGCACCTTGTTTATTGCTTTCTTCAACTATATTTCCTTTTTCTTTTTCTGTATTATATTAATATGGAGGTTTTTTCTTCCTTAAGTTTTCTATACACACCATTTTCAGTCTGGAGCCGTGCTTTTTGTGCACTTAAGTCATTAAGTTGACGAGTGTGTTCATCATTCCTGGTTTTTAGCTCGCCTACTTGGTCCTCTAATGTACGGCACATCTTCTCCAGATTAGACTAGAAAATAAACGCAGTTAAGGTTTTTATTATTGTAGTACTTGTTGACCTAGTATTATTATAAATAAATAAGGAAATTAATTTTGGTGTTTGTAAATGTTTTTAGGGCATTTTAAAGACACTTGCCTTTGATTTTGCAACAGCCTCCAAGTTACTTGCCAAGTCATCAATCTCCATCTTATATTCACTCTTTTCCTTCTCCAGCTTCTGTTTGACACGCTGAAGGTTGTCGATCTGCTCTCCAAGCTCAGCAAC
>JAQMYG010000016.1:22592270-22604951 GCA_030014215.1 Clariallabes teugelsi
TTAAGCTATACCAACAGGGGTTTATACTTCTTAGGACTATGAATACCAAAACCTCATACTTGTAATTTGAATGTATTCAAATATAATAAGGTTTATCTTACCATCAGCACCGGCATGGGCTGCATACAGGTGGCACAAAAGTTTGTTTGCTGATTTCTGGTACAGCTGCACCACAGAGTCGTTCAATGGATCCTTGTTCTTGTCCAACCAGCCGACAATGTTGTAGTCCACAGTACCGGCGTAGTGCACCAGAGAGAAGTGGGCCTCAGCTTTGCCTTTGGCAGGCTTTGGCTTCTGGAATGCAGCACTTTTTCCAAGGTGCTGGTCATGAAGCTTGTTCTTGAAGGATGTGTCTGTGGCTTTGGGAAACATGCACTCCTCTTCAAGGATGGAGAAGATGCCCATTGGCTAAATAAAGAAAAAGAAGATTTATTAAGCAAAATATTGACCACTGCTTTATTATATTTTAACACAGGGAAGGGAAACAAATCTCTTACCTTCTCAATAAGCTCAATGCAGGCAGCCAAGTCCATACCGAAGTCAATGAATTCCCAATCGATACCTTCTTTCTTGTACTCCTCTTGTTCCAGCACGAACATGTGGTGGTTGAAAAACTGTTGCAGTTTCTCATTTGTGAAGTTAATGCAGAGCTGCTCCAGGCTGTTGAACTGTATTTCACATATTTCATATGTTCATCATGTCTATAATAACTACAGTATATTATCCATAAGTACTATAGAACCATTTAAAATTTGCCTTACATCGAAGATCTCAAATCCAGCAATGTCCAGCACTCCGATGAAGAACTGTCTTGGTTGCTTTGTGTCCAACATCTCATTGATACGCACAACCATCCACAAGAACATTTTCTCATAGATGGACTTGCAGAGGGCCATGACAGAATTGTTTACCTGAAAATAAATAAGCATTTAAATGTCTTCTTCCAGCAGGCACTTTAATCTTTAAATCCTGAATAGTAAAAAGATGGAATACGAGCATGCATCTGCACATTTTGGGGGTTAGAGGCATTGTTCAGAAGGCCAGTAGTAGTTCAAGCCCATATTTTCTTATTGCTACTTAAAGAATTAACCACAAATCTATCAGTTCCCTAGGTAGGACATGTTACCTGAGGTACAGTCTGGCCTTTGGTCACAAACTCATTCCCAACTTTGACTCTGGGGTAGCACAAAGCTTTCAGCATGTCAGCTGAGTTCAGGCCCACAAGGTACGCGATTTTATCAGCAACTGTAAGGAAAGAAAGGAACAAAATTGAACCAGTTATGTTTTTGACCACTGTATGCAACCTACAGTAAGGAAATCCATCTCATACCTTCAGTGCCATCAGGCTCAGCCTGCTCCTCCCTCTGCTTCTGCTTGAACTTCATGTTGCCATGATGTGTCACAGCACCGGTCAGCTTGTAGATGTTGATTTTCTCATCAGCGGTAAAACCGAGGATATCAATAGCCGTCTGTGTAAAGAAAATAAGTTGAAAATTATAAGCGAGAGTAAGCCGTACGTTATGTGGAAGACGATTAAAATTAACCATGTGACATATGTTTTCAAGAGTTTTGAATTCATACTTACATCTGTGGCAATGAACTCCTCTACATCATCGATGCTCTTGACTGTGATTTCACCCTGGCTGATCATAGGATAGTCATAGGGGTTGGTGGTGATGAGCAGTGCCTCTGTTAAAAAAGAAAATACACTGATAAAAAGTTATAAAGTAAAGTTATAAGTTTACAAAAACCTGAAAGTGGGGATAGCTGGCTCTACAATAATAAACAATAAGAAAGTGTTTTAAGTGAGCCTGAAAGTGTAAATAACTGTTGTCTTCATACCAAGCAGTTCTGGTTTGTGTCCAGTCATGAGCTGGTAGAAAATGTGGTAGCTTCTCTCAGCAGACAGCTGGAAGGTAACTCTTGACTTTTCCAGTAGATCTGTTGATGCAACATGTTAGTGCAGGAGCCCCAACTATAATTTGCAAATATAGAACATTTATGTCCTCCTTATGAGTATAATAACCACTTATATAAAAAAGTCTTACATGTTTCAATGTCAGCAGAGGCCAGCTTTCCTGTGGTCGCAAAATGGATTCTGATAAATTTGCCCTAAAATGGGAAATCGGTGGGTTACTATTTGTTACTAATTGACTGCTGACTCCTGCAATTTAGTCATGTATGATAACTGGTCAGATATGTACATTTACATTTACATACAAGTACATTTATGTTGAAACTTTGTTAAACATCTTGATGCTTACAAAACGTGATGAGTTGTCATTCCTCACAGTCTTGGCATTACCATAAGCCTCTAGCAGGGGGTTTGCTGCAATGATTTGGTCCTCCAGCGACCCCTAAATAAATCGAGTGTTACTTTTAAGAAGTGCCTTAGTAACAAATGTCAATATATACATATGAACAAGTCCCATACCTGCATTTTGCCAGGAACAGGATCTGACTTCTTCTGTCCAGAAGATACTGCGATTGTCGCAAAGTACTGGATTACACGTTTAGTGTTCACAGTCTTTCCCGCACCGGATTCTCCACTGGCGATTTGCATACACAATGTAAAGGAAAGAAATAAGTATTCAAAAATATTTTTCATTAGTTTTTTTGTAATACACATTTACACACAAACTGGTGGTAAATACATGTTTTACTTACGTGATCAGAATAGATTGGTTTTCCCTGTCTGCAGAATAAATTTAAATTAGTAAGTTTAATTAATTTCTGAGTAGTTTACTTAAAAGATTTTAACTTGAACAGCAACAAGAACAGTACCAGTAAGCATGAACTGATAGGCGTTATCAGAGATGGAGAAGATGTGAGGTGGGGCTTCAACTCTCTTCTTTCCTCTGTATGCAGTAACAACAACAGCGTCGTACACTGGGAGCCACTTGTAGGGGTTAACAGTGACGCAGAACAACCCTGAGTAGGTCTGAAGGAATCAAAGTCGTAAGAATCAGTGTGTATTTTTAAAATCTGAATTCTTCAGAGTTTATTCTTTGTTAAACTTACGTAGATCATCCATGCTGCGTAACGCTCTTTGAGGTTATAGAGTACAGTAGGTTCGTTGAGATGAGTCATCATGGCCATGTCCTCAATTTTGTCATATTTGGGGGGGTTCATTGGGAAAATGTCATTCTCCTTAACTGTGAGAGTCTATAAAACAGTAAAAATATAAATCACTATCTAACATTTAAAATACTGTACTTGCTGGGTCATCTAGAAAAAATCAGATTTACTTACTTTCCCACATAAAGTTTTAACTGTGGCTTTGCCACCCTCTTTGCTTTGCAGAACCCCTTTGAGGTACATTTCACTAGGCTCAGAAACGAAGAATGCTGTTTTGGCATCAAAAGGTTTATTCTGAGACTCGATCCTCTCTCTTTCTGGCTTCCGGAGAAAGACGGCTGCCGGGCCAAAACACTCCATTTCTCCATCTCCCATTCTGGCTGTTTACTTTCAGATACATACGATTATAGAAACGTATAGTTACTTTTTTTTTGATAAGCTTTGTTTTTGCTAACTGAAATTAAAATCAAATTTTAACAGTTTTTTTTATATGAACTCCTGATGTCATAATAGATTAAGTAATAAAAATATGTTTCTTACAGTTTACCTGTTCCTGCACCAAAGGAAACGTGTCGTTACTGATTTTAGATGCTGCCTGAAAAAAGCAAAAAAATGTTTTAGTTGTTAACGTAACCAATAACATTACTACATCCTTGGAGCCAGTGTTCTTTCATTATTCCTCACCTTTCCTGGGTGCCTGCCGGACTTCGGAGGAGTATAAGACGGCATCTTATATAGAGGGGTAAATGTTTAGTCAGCAAGTCTAGTATGCTCTGTATGGGCATGCTCCTTTTAGGTGTGAATTTTTGCACACTTGATGCCTTCAGTCACATCTGTGACATTGACCTTGTGATTGTTATGTTCATGTTTTAATCAGTTACGTTAATCAGTTGTCAATTATTACAATACTTTTTAAACTGAGATGTTAGGCCCAAGTGGCTTCCAATTGGCCTCAGTGAGAAATCTATTTTAAATTAAAGATTAATAAATCTGTTTATAATGTAATGCAGTCATTCAAAACACTGTGTTGAAGGACAATTTGAAAATAAACTGCCAAGACATCGTAGAAATTTCTTGGTATATATTTAAGAGTCTGATTTGTGGCCAAGTTTCTCTTGAATGACTGTTCTGAAGGGTATCAGTTTCTGAAGTGCAGACATTGTTTAGCTCTTATGTGGATCTTAATCTCTTTAATGCACCTTGGCATTAGAATAGAGCTCAGTATAGCTGTGGAGAAGCTCTCAGATGTCGCTGGCATATTGCACCCAAGGCACGGAGAACATTTCTCATGACAAAGAAGGAAATGCAGGCACAACAGTTGTCATTCTGTGATAATCATGATATTTATACCACAGCAGCCAGAGCAGAGTTGTGAGAAAAACTTTGTGAGTTGTGAGATTTTACATATTACAATATATCTGTTGTGTTCATTCTTTTCCAGGGTGAAACTTTAGTTTTTTTTTTCCCTGTAAAAAAAGATAATTTTACTAAGGCACTGTAAATAATCTCTAGTTTGTATAATTCATATTGCTTTAAGTAAATGAGTAAAACATGATTACAGTCAAAATTGTGGATTTGGATATTTTTAACACTCAGTTTCTTACTGGGGAGAAAAAAGTTCCACTTTTCCACTCTTTATTAGGCTACGAGAGATAGCTACTTAAGTCAGCCCTTCTTTTAGATAACCTTGACCTTTCTCTAAGAAAGAATTTCTTGTCCCCAATGACTTCATTTATGATTGAAGCATCAGTTGTGCATACTGAGACATTATTCAAGTCCCGCCACAGAGATAGGCACGATATCTTGAGATATTAACTTAATTATAATAAATAGCTTTGTGTCACTTGAGCATTCTTAGAGCTAGAGCAGACTGATTCTTATTTAGGATTAACACACAGCAATGGTTGATTTTGTTTCTTTGTTAAGAAATGGTTTGACACAGGGTCTTAGAAGTAAATTACTAGACTAATATCTAGTAACATTAGTTTCTAACTTTAGAATATTATCTGTTTTTAAACGTACAAAGAACTGTTAACCTAGAATTTTGTAACATTTCATGTTGTCCTTTAGGAAGTCTGAATACAGCCCATCATCCCCAAACGCTGCAGTAATCGTCTTCTATTGATTTGTAATTTTTCCTGTCCAACATGTGGATTTTCATGTGATAACTTTTTTCCCCTGAAATATGCCAACCTTGATGTTTACACCCTACTCTTATCATCACAGGTCATTTAATGAGCTAGAACAGAACTTTTGCAGGAATAAAGAATAATTTTGCAGGAATATCACATATTAAATCAATTTTTGTTCGAATTGATGTAAAATACAAAATAAAGGAAGCAAATGAACTGCAAATGAAGAAGCACTGTTCTGTATCCATCTTATACATTCATGATGACAGATATGGATAAGCGGATCCAACTTTAGAATATGTCCTTGAGATGACTCACTATCTTCCACTCATAAAATAAGGGTTAAGCAGTACTCATTTTGGGCAACATGATTCTCCTTGAGTTACACTAAGCTTGCCTTACCCTCACAAAGATTCCAAGCTTCCCTTAAGGTATTTTAAGGGATTCACACACATCAACATGGCAACACATGACAAATAAAATTGATTTCCTATCTCCTCAAGCTTGGTCTTATTTTAGGAGTTAATGCAGATATAGCTCATTGCTCAGCTATGCCATTAGTGCATTGCTCCTTGCCATCAAAAGTTACACATGCTATTGTGGTGTTAAACAGTGACTTTGAGCTGTGCTGGAAGAGCCAGAGTTATCTTAGTAAAACAATTACTATATGCTTCTTTTTGTAAGACAGTTATTATTAAAAAGTCATGGAAGGGCATGATATCAAAAGGTGAGCATTCTTCAGTTGTATTCTTTGTTATGATATCCCTATTTGTAATTACATACAAATCTTAATTACATTTTCTGTTTACTTACCAATTGTTAGTAATAACAGTTACTAATTCAAATTGTTTTAAAAATACAGATTTTTTTTAATGTTTACGAAGGATAGTCTTATGTTGTGTTGTGTATTTAAGCAGCATAACTTTCTATTGTTGTAAAGTATCTGCCACTGTTCCAAATATATGTTCCAAAAATTAAAAAAAAAAAATCCATATATATATACTGAAGTTTTATGTTAATAGTTGATGGTCAGTAAATTTCCTGTGCATTTTAAGCAATCGATTATGAAAAATGGCAATCAATTTTAATAATGGTTACTAACTCCCGATAATACTCATTATTGACTCTCTTTAAATGACTGGTAACTTTCTTAGAACTCTTAAGAGATCTTAAATTTGAAGAATTTATACATAATCTTATGTGTATAAATAAACCTGCAGGTGCATGTATCTGAATGCTGATGCTTTTACTGGAAGACAAAAAATGTTGTGCCATAATGTTTCATTGACCAGGTGAAAATAAAGAAATGCAGCCTCTTTTAGCTCCGCTTTAGTTTTTATTATTGTTGATGTACAGTTTGCATGGACATTTAACAGGAATTGCATGTTATATGAACCCTTGTTGGCGTTGCATGTTATTGATCTTCATTTTCATTCAGCCACCTCCTTGCCCTAAAATGCATATACATTACTAGTGAAATATATTTTTAGATGAGCATTTACATATGCGCTACAAGTTACTTACATAGATAAATGCACTTTATGTAAATATCACTCAAATGTACCTTCCTATTATCTCTGCTTTTGGCTCTCAGGTTGTTGACCTAAGATTCAGGTGCAT
This sequence comes from Clariallabes teugelsi, assembly GCA_030014215.1. Taxonomy (NCBI): domain Eukaryota; kingdom Metazoa; phylum Chordata; class Actinopteri; order Siluriformes; family Clariidae; genus Clariallabes; species Clariallabes teugelsi. The sequence continues at coordinate 22,599,101 of JAQMYG010000016.1, forward strand.
GATGTCAGCATGCACCTGAGCATTTCTCCAGGTCATGCTGCATTTTCCTTAAAGGCTTTTAAATGTAAAAATATTAATACTAATGTCAGGGTTAACCCCTAGAGGGTGCATTGCGCCCAAAGACTCTTTTTGCGTTTTTGTTGTGGTTTCTTTGTAGGTAAACTTCATTTCCCATAATGTACTTCGGTCAGGTGATGAGAGCACTTACGTTATAAATGCAGTTATGTTATAAATACCCTGAGTATGTGCTGTTTGGTGGTCTGGCATTTGTTGAATTATAGTATTTTGTTGTGCTCTGGTTAAGTATGTTTGTTTATGTTTTGTGTTAACTATCATTAAAAACCATCTACCAGTCATCACCACTGCGTTTATGCCTCGTCTACGCCAACACAAACTAGCCCCTCGTGACAATTATATTCCTTTTGTTTCGTGATGAACCTTTAGGAAAGTAAGAATTTATATCATGAAATATTATATTATTTCATGAAGACAGTGTAAATTATGTCTTTTATTTAGATTGTTTGAAGTAAATGAATAAAACAGCTACACTCTTAAAATTTGGAATATGGCTATTTTTAACATTCAGTGTTGTACTTGTCCACTCTTTATGAGATGTGAGAGGCACTTAAGTCAGACCTTCTTTTAGATAACCTTGACCTTTCTCTAAGAAAGAATTTCTTGTCTCCAGTGACCAGATTTAAGATGTGCCATTGTGCATACTGAGACATTATTAGCTATTATAAGTCACACCGCAGACATAGGGAGGATATCTTCAGATATTAAAAGCTTGGTTATAAGAAACAACATTGTGTCACTTAATGTTATGTTCTTATAGTCTGAGTCTTATTTATGATTAGAATATAAGAATGGTTGATTTTGTATCTTTTGTTAGGGAATGCCCAAATGCTGCAGTAATTGTTTTCTATTGATTTGTAAATATTTTCCTATTTCCCAAGTTCCACAAATGTAATGCAAATATAAAAGTTACACAGCACAGTGGTGTTAAACGGATTTTGAGCTGTGGTGGTAAAACTAAATTATCTTTGTAAAACAATTTATTTATTTATTCATTTTAGTAAGACAGATATTATTAAAAAGTGAAATAAAATTATATAATGCTACATTTCTAATTCCAAACTAGATATGTAATTAAGAATGCTAACTTCTCACTGTTGTAACATTCTGGTAACTGACTTACTTACTTTTTATGTATTCAGTTGGTTAGTTGGTTAATTAGATAGATGTTTAGTTACTTATTTCGTGAATTATTTACTATTTGAAGAAGTCATACATAAGTCTTCATTTTGAATAAACCTGCAGGTGCATGTAGCTTCTTATGCATTGGTAGACTAAAAATCGCTTTCCATAAGTGGACCAGATGAAAAGAAAAATGCGTGCTCTTGTAGCTCTGCTTCAGTTTTATTTAGGTTGATGCATGCATGGACATTTTATAAGAATTGCATATTATATGAACCCTTGCTGTCATTGCATGTTGTTGATCTTCATTTTTATTCAGCCGCATCCTTGCCCTAAAATACATATACATTACTAGAAAAATATATAACATTTACATGTGCCACTTTGAGTGAATATTTACAAAGCTGAATGCAGTTTATTTAAATCTCACTCTAATGTACCTTTCCAATCTCTCTGCTTTTGGCTCTCAGCTTGTTGACCTGGGATTCAGCGATGTCAGCACGCTCCTGAGCTTCTTCCATTTCATGCTGCACTTTCCTAAACCTGGACAGGTGAGTGTTGGCCTGCTCCTCCTGTGACAGTGATACATGTCATTCCAGTTAGTGTTGGTAATAAGGGGAACATGTTAACTTCAGGTTAGCAAGGAGCTTTTTTCGTTGAAATTTGTAGAAAAGCGAACTTACCGACTCCTCAGCCTGCCTTTTATAGGCCTTTACTTTCAACTGCAGTTTGTCCACAAGATCCTGCAGTCTATACACATTCTTCCTGTCCTCTTCAGTCTGAAGAGATTAGCCTTTTATTAGAATGCATTTTGTCGTAAAAAGATGTGGTTCCTATGTTCTTACATGAATGTTATACCTGGTAGCTAAGCTCCTTCACTCGTCTTTCATATTTGCGGACACCTTTAAGAGATTCAGCAGCATGTCTCTGTTCAACTTCAAGTTCAGACTCAAGCTCACGCACCTAGAAAAAATTTTCATGTAAAAATTTTACTAAACTCTTTTTGACATACTGTAACTGCTCAATTATTATTTTGACAGCATGAACGTACCCTAGATTCGAGTTTCTGCAGCTGTTTCTTTCCACCCTTCATGGCAAGACTCTCAGCCTCATCCAGACGATGCTGCAGATCTTTAACTGTAACCTCAAGATTCTTCTTCATTCTCTCCAGATGAGCACTGGTGTCCTGCTCTTTCTTCAGCTCCTCTGCCATCATAGCAGCCTAATGTATTAGGAGTGTCATGAGTTTAGTTTTTAATGTAGTTGTCAATCTTCAACCTGTATTAAATGAACACTCACATCTGTGATGGCCTTTTTTGCTTTCTCTTCAGCATTTCTGGCCTCCTGCACAGTATCTTCCACCTCGCCTTGTATTTGAACCAGGTCAGCCTCAAGCTTCTTCTTGGTGTTTATTAAACTGGTATTCTGTTTTTAATGAAACACATCAAGACCACTGTTATTATTTACCAAGCAGTGTGAAATGGACAGCAGAGTTCAGTGTTACAACAGCTTACCTGAGAGTGCAGCAGTGCTACACGCTCACTGGCATCGACCAGCTCCTGTTCAGCCACTTTGCGGCCTCTCTCTGTCTGTTCCAGTGCAGTTCTCAACTCCTCGATCTCTGCCAGCATCAGGTTATTTCTGCGCTCCACCATGGCCACCTGCTCTTTCATGTCTTCCTGGCATCTAAGAGCCTCATCAAGGTGCAGTTGGGCATCCTAATGTGAAAGGAATCATTGTTAATTGATGCATCAAGATGCATGGAAGTTTAATTTAAAAGCATGGTAGCAAGGAAGAAGGTGCACCTTGAACTGTCCTTGGACATTCCTGAGCTGTTTCTGGGCCTCAGAAGCCTGACGGTTGGCATGGCTCAGCTGAATCTCCATCTCATTGAGATCTCCCTCCATTTTCTTCTTGATCCTCAAAGCATCATTTCTGCTCCTGATCTCAGAATCCAGCGTTGTCTGCATAGACTCAATCACCCTCTGACTGTTTCTTTTGATCTGTTCCATCTCTTCATCCTTCTCAGCCAGTTTTCTGTCTATCTCACTTTTCACTTGTGTGAGCTCTAGTTGAATACGAAGGATCTTGGATTCCTCATGCTCAAGTGTGCCCTTCAACATGATGTTGGATATTAAGCATTTTGCTGTTGAACTTTGTCATTTTTCCAGTGTTATGAGTTAATGTGCAGTCTTACCTCAGCTTCCTCAAGAGCAGTCTGGATTTCTGATTTCTCAGTTTCAACTGTTTTCTTTGCCTTCTCAAGTTCATGAATAGTTTTTCCAGTCTCTCCAATTTGTTCAGTCAGCTCAGAGATCTCCTCTGAGGAGAAAAAAGAATATTTACTCAAATTTGCTTAATTTAATGGAACATTCTGGACTTTCAATATGATTGAGGAAGTTTTAGGCAACATACGCTGCAGATTCTTGTTTTCCCTTTTCAGGGTTTCAAGGTGGTCCAGAGCTTCCTCATATGAGTTCTTCATCTTGAAAAGCTCAGTGCTGAGAGAACGGGTCTCTTTTTGAGCTCCCTCCAGTTCAGCCTGGCTTTCTTCATACTTCTGCTTCCATTCTGCCAAGACCTATAAAACAAGGGAGTAAATGAAGATAGTTCTGGTCAATAAATAAACATAGTTTTATAGATTTTCAGGTGAGAAATATTCGACCTTATCAAAGTTCCTCTGCTTTTTGTCAAGGTTGGCTGCTAATGAATTCGCTCTTTCCACATCAATCATGAGGTCCTCCACTTCACCCTGCAGCCTCTGCTTGGTCTTCTCCAGAGAAGCACATTTGGAGTTCACAGCTTCAATGGTTTCCTCTGCCTCTTGTAGACGCTGAGCAAGCTTTTTCCTGATGACAGTGAATTGAGAGTGATGTTTTGTGTAGTGTCTGGTTTAGTCATGTTTTCCTTATCACTCATATTAATATATATATAAATTCCATTTACTTGGCCTCCTCAAGTTCCTCAGTACGCTGGATGGCATCAGTCTCGTATTTGGTTCTCCACTGAGCCACCTCACTGTTGGCCCTCGACATTCCACGCTGAAGCTCTGCCTTGGCCTCCTGCTCTTCCTCAAACTGTTCTCTGAGCAGATCACAGTCATGACGAGCTGATTGGACAGCATGAGCCAGGGCGTTTTTAGCCTACAGAGGAATGATTAAATGTGTTCAAAGGTCACCTCTTAAACAAGATCGATCGATCGATCTATCTATCTATCTATCTATCTATCTATCTATCTATCTATCTATCTATCTATCTATCTGTCTATCTATCTGTCTATCTATCTGTCTATCTATCTATCTGTCTATCTATCTGTCTATCTATCTATCTATCTATCTATCTATCTATCTATCTAATTACCTTGACTTCTTCCTCAATTTGTCTTTTGAGTTCCTCAATCTGCTGTGTGTATGCTTGTTTTCCCCTGGTCATCTGAGAAACAAGTGCTTCTTTCTCCTCCAATTGACGGCTAAATTCACCTTAAATATGATTGGGGATATTAGTAACAAAATCAAACACATAGTGTAGCAGGATTTTCTGGTATATTGTTGTTTAATTTACCATTTTCTGCCTGGAGACGTGCTTTATGTGCACTTATATCATTCAGTTGACGAACATGTTCATCATTCTTAGACTTGATTTCACTCAGCTGGTCTTCTAGAGTTCGGCACATCTTTTCCAAGTTAGCCTGGAAAGAGAACCACATGGTATATAAGATGTTGTCTGTGTAAGTGTATTGAATCAAATTACCTGTTGACGCAAAATGTGAAGACAATCCAGGATTGATACAATTTAACCATATTTATTCTGTCATAATCTCAGATACCTTTGATTTGGCAACAGCTTCCATGTTACTAGAGAGGTCATCGATCTCCATTTTATATTCACTCTTTTCCTTCTCCAGCTTCTGTTTGACACGCTGAAGGTTGTCGATCTGCTCTCCAAGCTCAGCAACACTATCAGCTTGTTTCTTGCGAAGTGCAGCAGCCGTGGCTTCATGCTGCAGAGTGGACTCTTCCAGATCACGACGCAGTTTCTGGAACTCGGCTTCACGCTTCTTGTTCATCTCAATCTGAGCAGCAGTGGCACCTCCAGCTTCCTCGAGCCTCTCACTGATCTCCTCAAGTTCCCTGGAGAGATCAGCCCTCTGCTTCTCAACTTTAGCACGAGCTGCACGCTCAGCCTCAATTTCCTCTTCCAACTCCTCAATACGAGCCTGAGATTTAAAAAGTTAGTCTTGTTTAAATAAATGACCTTTTCTGCAGAGCTCACAGGCATGACATTTTAAGTCTCATTATTACCTGGAGTTCTTTGATCTTCTTTTGAAGTTGAGCACCCTGGGACTGTTCATCTTCAATCTTGCTCAGAAGCTGACTCACTTCAAAGTCTTTCCTGTTTGTAGGAAGTCAGAAAAGACACGAGAGTAGGGTTAATAATTTTTCAAGCCATTTATCCTTGTTGCTAGTATATAAAAGTTCTTTCACACTCACTTCTTGATTTTTTCATCAGACTGCTGCTTGTCATTTTCCAGGTCCATTATGGACTCTTGGGCCAGTTTCAAATCACCCTCAAGCTTCCTCTTGGCTCTCTCCAGGTCCATACGGAGTTTCTTCTCTTGTTCCAGAGAACCTTCAAGCTGTGTATGTCAGAATGT
>JAQMYG010000016.1:22789421-22801852 GCA_030014215.1 Clariallabes teugelsi
AGAAGTAGCAGATATACATCTCAATATCAACTGTTCAAAGGAGATTATTGTGTGTTTTGGATAAACGCCTTCAGTGTAGAAAGAACTAAACATCAGGAAAGACTATGGACACACCCTCGTCTTTAAAATATTCACATTTTGTTGCTTTGGGGCCTGAAATGAAGACAGACACAGTTTTTGTTTTATCCAGCTGTATTTACTCAGTTGCAACTTTTAACATCCAAGTGAAAGACATAAAACCATGTCAGGAAAAAAAAAAAAAAAACAATCACTGAGTTAGAAAAGTAACTAAAAATGTCCTGTGAACTCAATCAGGAGAAGTTAATCACTAATCACAAAGCTCTTTGCATATGTAGACTTTGCAATATTTGACCTCCCTTCTTTGCAGAACCGAGTTGAATCTGATGTTGACCGTTTGTGGACTGCAGTCTTCAAGTAATATAACAGATTTTCAGTGTGGTTAAGGTCTCGGCTTAAACCTCACTGAAATCGGTACCTGTTGTAAAAGGTACATTTTATTCATAACTACTTACGTTGGGCCAAGACGTGAATCAACCTGCTTCACTTTCGGGTGTCGCTAATGAGCGATGAAGAAACAGGATTTCAGTTTTGCCTTAAAAGGGAAAAGAGAATCAGTAGCACGCTGTGTGTGAATGGGACTGAAGCTGAGGCGGGAACTGCAACAGCTCCAGCGATTCACTGTGAGACAGAGGCAGAAAAGAGGGTTTGTTTAAAGTCATCAGGGCTTTAGTTATTGCACAATGTGAGAGGAAACTTGTTTGATAAGAACCATATAAACAAACAAACAATAAGATTAGGAAATTAACCAGGCTGATCATGACACAACAATCAGTGGTGAAAAACACATGTGCGTTTAATGATGAGACAACAGAAATCAGAAATCTAAATTATAACATCAGTCAGGAATATAACTGGCTGTAAACTGGAACCCTGAGGATCCCCACCTGTTAACAGAAGCATGGCGTATAAGGCCTTGTTCTAACAGTTTAACAGTCAGTTGATGTAAATCCTGTCTTAATTTAAATGTTGCGTTATATTCTGTAGGAAGAGCGTCTTCATGCTATTCTTTATTATAAAGACACTTCATGAAGCACTTGCTCTTCTGTACTGAAACAAACAAACAACAAAAAACAAGTGTGCGATAAAAGCGCAGAGAACAATTAAGCACCAGAAGAGATGTGACACTTCCAGGAGTTTAAGGTAAGATAGTTTAGGGAGGTTACAGGAGTTCCTCGCACATGTAACACCTTTATACATGTTATAGTCAGAATGAAGAATTAGAATATACAATACATTTTTTCTTTGCTTTAGTGCGAACCAATCTGCATTAAAATGAGGTGTGTGTAGTGTGTAGTAATGGTGAAGCCACGCCCATTTCTGTTATTTATATACAGTTTACTTGTCATGTGTTAATCAGTATTATCACACATATCCTCTGACTATACACACACACACACACACACACACACACACACACACTAGGGAAACTAATCCTGTTTGAATAGTTCTTTACTCGAGCACCATTAGGGCTGTTAAAGCAACACACACACACACACACATACACACACACACACACATACACAGGGTTAAACAGGTTTATGGGATTATATACTGCACGCTACATGCCTTTCCTTTATTTTTCCGCCAAATTAGGCAACACCTGATTTACCTCTGCAGCTCTGCAGATCTGAGAAAGTGAGCGCATTCCTGAAGCAGCGAGTTCAGACAAGCTCGTAGCCGCAAGTCAGAGAAGAAAAGAGAAGAAGGGAAGGGTGGAGAGCGGATAAAAAGGCACTCGAGAGCTAAACTTCCTCCTAAATTTTTCCACAACATGCAGAAATCTTACACACTCTGTTAGCTGCGTTCAGCCCCGACTCCTCCTCAGCAGCACTGACCTGGGCTCATATTCTCTCCTTCGATTAATTATTAAAAAGTACATATAAAAAATGGGAAATGCTAAAAATGCATAAATGTTAGAAATGTACGATGAATTAGCATGGGGCTTTTTGTTGTTGATGTTGGTTACTTTAAAAAAAAAAAACACTACAACAGAATCGACTTCACCAAAACTTCTAAATTTCTTGTTATTTATTTATTTTAATCAGATGTTCATACTCTTATGAATTAATTGCTTTTATCATCACGCTTGTGCTCAAGTCGCTGTAACCTGTAACACAGAGCTAGCAGTTATGTATATGTTTCTCACTGATGCTAATATCAAACACTAACCACTAATTAGCTACAGTAGCTGTCAGTCTGTTAGATTAACATAAGCAGACGCTTTACAGTAACATTTCAGTGTTTTCTAAACTTTTTCTAAACTTTAATATTGTTACAAGAGAAGCTTCACTGGTTTTACGCAGAGCCCTGTGTGAGTGTAAGAGAAAGTTTCTCTTTGAAATAACGGTTTGAGAGGTGTTGTTTTTTTTTATTTATCTTTATGCAGTTGATGATGCTTTTATTAAAATTTTTCCAGAAAAACAAACAAACAAACATCATATACATGTCCTGATACACAAATATTTAACTTTGGTATAAATTCCAGGTTTGACATGGCGCTAAAAACACACACACACACACACACACACACACACACACACACACACACACACACACACAAACCGCCCACCTGAAAGGGTGTGGAGACTGCATACTGTTTAAAAGGGGGCGTGGTTTATGGAGAATGCTGCAAGGTGATTGGTGGATGGAGTCAGCTAAATGGTGTGTACCTGAGACAGGTAAGGACACACAGCGGTGCTCCAGGTCAGCTGCAGACATCTCTGGATTTCTCTTTCTGTTATTTTCCCTTTTCTTTCTTTCTTTCTTTCTTTCTTTCTTTCTTTCTTCACTAACACATTGCAGACTTCCTCTCGTCTTCTCATCCCCTCTTCCTCTTTTTTAGCTTGTGTAATTCTCTGACAGATGAAGCCACACACACACACACACACACACACTGGCTCTGCAGGCTCTCTGCCTTTGTTTATTGCTTTGTTTGTCGCTATTATGTTTTAAACCTCTGGTTGTGTTTGCAGGAGTCAAGATGACGGATTGGATGAGGACGTCTGTGAGAAAGAAAAAAAAATCAGCTCCAAAACACCAAGTTGGTAAGTGTTTGTGTGTGTGTGTGTGTGTGTGTGTGTGTGTTGTGTGTCTGTGTGTGTTCTTAGTCTTTTCAGTGTAAAGCAGCTGCCTCGACACGTTTTGCAGCTACAAGAGTATTCAAGCTGAATAGTGCCTGCAGCTACATGACCGAGGCATGGCATGTCTCATCTTGCTTCCCCAACACACACACACACACACACACACACCCACACCTGCACACACACACACACATGCTTGGTGGTCTTGCACGTAATCCATTCTTCAGTACACTGCATTATAAATGTCTGCTTTAATGTGCATGAATAATAGAATAATATTTCTCTCTTCTTGTCATTTTGCATTTCTCTCTTCTCTAGAGTGTGACGACTCGCTGTGCATCCACTCATCCATGCTTCCTATCCTTCATTCCACCGGAGTCTGTGTGTCTGAGCAATCAGATTTCAGTGGTGTGAAGAATACGAGACATGGGCCTGGCCTCGTCATCGTCTTCATCGTCTTCATCATCATTGTCACTCATTAGTCAAAGTACCGTCTTAACCATGTACAAGTGGTTTATGTGTCACATTTAGTAATATAGTTCTATCATTAGTTAACGATTTAAACTGGGATTTCTTGCTAAGGAAGCTTTAGTTAACTTTTAACATTAGGGTGTGTCTTATAATAATAATAATAATAATAATAATAATATTAACTACTATACAGTTATGCAGCATTCTTAAAGTCATTATAATAATTTAACTATAAATCTATATATGTATATATAATTAGATGAATATTAATTAAACTCATGTCATGTGATTAGTATCAGATATTCTCATAAAACAGACGTAGGAGATAAAAAAAAAATTTTTAAAAAAATTTATTTTGAAGAAATACGTTTTGAGGAAAAAAATGCACTTTTTCCTGACAAAGATGATTAATAAATAATTACACTTGTACACAGGTGTTGAATCAGGTGTCTGGGTTGTGACGAGGCCACAGTGGACTTAGTCAATTAATTAAAAACAAACACTTTATGTTCAGGAGATCAGACATGAAACACAGTCCAACATGTGACAAGTGTAATAACAACATGTCCACTGACACCATCAGAATCATCACTGTTAAAGCAGGAAGTGACAGAGAGAGAGAGAGTGTGTGTGTGTGTACAAAGTAATTAATTATAGTATTATTTACTCAGAGGCAATGAACCCCATGTCATCATGAATAAGAACACAAAGAAATGATGATGTGCTTCTGAATAATCTGATAGAACTGAAGAGGATGTGGAAAAATAAAAACCTGCACCTAAAACAGTGATTTAAAGATTAAATAAATCACTGGCTACTAGTTCACCCCCCCCCCCCCCACCTCCCCACCACCTCCCCCAAACACACGTCCACCCCCACAGGTGTGTATTCATGCCTCAGTTTTCCAGGAATCCATTGTTACCCTGCCCACTTAGAAAACTGATAAATAATAAAGGAATTATTGCATTATTTTGTCATCAGCTGAGTTTATTTATTACTTAATGCTGCCCTCTGGTGGAGAAACAGAAACAGAGGGCATCTCGCTCTTTTGTCAGTGTGTCTTTAATTTCAATTAAAGTCCACAAGAACATCTTTGTTTAGGACACACACACACACACACACACACACACACACACACACACACACACACACACACTCAAAGCATTTGGTGGGGTGTACTGTACTGTATGTGTGACACACCAGGTGGAGGTCAAAGCAAAGTAAAAAATGAACCACTACCATCCACATCAAATCAATAAATATGTCCAAACACATATATAAATTACTGGCTTACCATGTCACCGTCCCCCTCCTCCTCCCCCCCACCCCCTTGCAGATATCATTCTGTTATGTTGTCAGATGGAGAAATTATCCTCATTAGCAGCAGCCAGGGAGAGAGCGGTTTCCTCCCAGAAGGCTTGGGGCCTTACTGTATTCTCCTTATTCTTACCAGGGGCAATTAACCACAATCATGATTAAGCTGTGGGACATTTCACACACACACACACATACACACACACGAGGTGAGGTGTTAATCACAGGAGGAGATTTCTGATTTCTGAATAAACATCATCCCATTTCTAGCACATTTAACAGAACACACACACACACACACACACACACACACACACACCAAAAAAAAAAAAAAAATCAGTTTTTTTATCTTAATTTACCCCACAGAAAATGTGAAATGTGTCAGATTCTGAAAAATATCAGAACTGTAAAATAAACAATAAACAACAGAAACTCTATCAAACATTTTCCTAAAAGTCATCTCCTACAAAGCCTCAGATGAACAGTGTGGGTGACGCCGTAACACAGAGCAGCAGCTCAATCCCGCATCTCTTCGGTTAAAACTTCACATGAATCACACAACTATGCACATTATTTTTTAATTTGAAGCTACCATACATATGACAAAAAATACACTTTATATATTATAAATTAAAATTTATATTTATATTACCTTTAAATGTGTTTATTTTTACTGTTTTCATCTTTTTGTCCTTATGTTGCTATTTTACAGATTTATAATTATATGTATAAAATGTAAAAATAAAACAAAAAAGTCACATTCCATCATACCTGTACATATTTTAAAAAGCATAATTAAAGTGAATATTTACAGATTTAAAATCAGAAATGTACCTAAAGTTGAAGGATTTCCATGAAACTAGGTTTATCTTAAAATGGATGCGCACACTTTCATATAAATGTAATATATACACTGTAGTATATATAAGTGCATCATTCCATTAGTTCAGGACTTTAATACTGACATGTGGATTGATTAGCGTCACCAAAACTAATCAGCCTGTCGTCTTTTCCCTGCCGCAACACCTCACGTATTTGTTCACCTTTTTATTGGACACTATGATAATGATGGGGCTCATGGCGGCGTACAGGGACGAAAAGAAGATGCGCAGGTCTGACATGAGCGCAGACGACATAGTCTGCTTGATGATTATGGTGTAAACCCAAAGTCCGTTGTCCACTCCGTACAACATGACGTACAGCGTCACCAACGTGACAACAGTAAGGGCCGCCCTGCGTTCGGCAGAACTTTCGCCTGAACCACGGATAGCTCTGACATGACGGCTGTGTTTGTAGAGGAAAACGAGAATGATGAGGCTGGTGGTAGTCATGAATGCCATGGGTACTACGTCCCTGACTGTCTGTGCTGCTCCGTTAGCGTCCTTGACGCTCACCGATGGGAAATTGATGAAGCAGAACTGCACGTTGATGCTGTTCTGGAGAAGCTTGGAGTTGTTCTTGGCGCCCATGGCGAAGACGATGGATGGCGAACTTACAGAGATGTTAATGATCCACACAACCAAGAAGATAAGCCAAAGGAAACGGGTGAAAAGCTCCCGGGCGGTCATCCAGCGTGACCCCGGGGGTGCGATGCTCAGGCTCTGGTAGGTGCTCAGCACACAGGTGAGCCAGATGGAAAGTGACCGAGCCGTCCTGTAGACGAAAATGACGCCCTTGCAACTGGTGTCATCAAAAACGTTTGCAATGTTAAAGGTAGCAAAAGTTTCAAGCACACACCGAACTCCTACCACCAGCAGATTGGCCAGGGCCAGGTGCAGCACGATGGCGTCAGCTGTGAGGAGACACTTCTCGTGGTGCAGTGCCATCAGGTAGGCATGGATCACAGCAACGTTGCCCGGGATACCCACCACGGACAGAGAGAGATACAGAAGCCCGCGTGTTAGAAGCTCAGAATCCATCGCTGATCTCACAAAGATACCAATAAACTTGACGCTGCAAATCAATACATCATTTTAAAAACGTCTTCAAAGTAATTGTTACTTTTTGTGCTGGACTGAGGTGTTTAATAAAATCAGTTAAAGACACCTCTTTCTGTGACTTGTGAAGAACTGAGCACCTTCATGTCATCCTTATCGGCGTTTTTTTTTTTTTTTTTTTTTGGGGGGGGAGAACCACTGGGAGCGTGAGACACTGCACGGTCCAGTGCTCACCCACTGAGGCCTCACTCTCACCTGCTTCTCATTAGCTAAATGATGTTCACCTGACTCACCCACCACATACATGTAAATTCCATTACACACTGTATGAGCTCATCTTTGTCACTGCCATAAATTCACACATATACAGTATTAGCCATGCTAACTACAATCCTAAACATGTTAACTGTATCCTGTAACCGCTTGAAGATTCAATCTTCAGTAAAGTGTATGTCATGGAAAAGAATCAATAACAAAAGAAAGTTTCGGTCCAAGTTGTCGTAATAATATCTAAGGTGTGTTGATCGAGTCGCAATGTAAACTTATGCACTTAGTAATATGCGAGAAGATATTCTAACCTAAAAGTTTCCACCAGAGCAATGAACATAGCTGTGTTTCTACCATGTTATTAACTAATAACAATGACAATACAGCTTAACATTCTCTCATTCAGGAAAACCTAAAAAGGTTCAAGTTTAAACAAGAAATAAAAGCACGCGCTGTATTTTCATATCCTAGCCGCCGGAGGATTTCTCAGAATGGAGGTTCCCTAAGCTAAAAGTTTCACTTTGTGGCCATGGAATATTCTCAACATAATAAATTCTATTCATAAAGTCAGTCTAACATATACACAGTTATAGTTGATTAATGTACATTAATTCCACTGTAGAAGCAGAGTTTATGAAGACAGGCCACAATAACAATTTGTTATCGATTTAGCACATAGCACATAGTACATGCACATGTGCAGCACAAACAGCACTACACCAAGGCAGAAATTGAACATTGACCCTGGGGGTGTAAGGTTGCAGTGCTAACCACTACACCGCCAAGCTACCTGAATTATAACAATATTTTACATTTAAAAAAAAAAAAAAAAAAAAAAAAAAAAAAAAAATATATATATATATATATATATATAATTAAAATAAAAATACAAAAATACATATTTACATATTTATCAACACATCGGACCCAGTGTCAACATCCTAACTAATGCTGAAATGTCCAGATAACCAGATAAACGTAATCACATTAAAATGTTCATGTCTATCACAATTTTTTAAAAATAAAAGCAATGGCACTATAGCACCCTCATGTGGGAAACCTTTGAAAGACCTTGTAATGAGGTAATGTAGTGTGGTCATATGCACATGTACACTATATTACAGACATAATCAACATTTTAATGATAATTATAGCATGAAACCTTTATTAATATAAATTATTGACTTAAATATTTATTGAATATAAATAATGTTTTTTTTCTTGCTTTAAAATAATTTTTTTCCTCAGATATATTTTTACTTTTTAAATTTTTATTTATTTTTATTTTTACGAAATGCATGTGATTTTACTAAACAGTATTTTTCACACATGCATGTTTTCATTTTCATTATTTCTTCATTATTTTTTTTATATGTTATGATTTGTAATATATTTAACTCCTTTTTACATCATGACATCACATGTTTAAATTAATTCACATGCTGTTTTAGCAGAACACCACAATTATTGGCACCCCCTGTGAAGGTTAGTAAAAAGTGACAGAGGTAAAATCCATGTTTGGTGAGGAGGACAAAATTAGGGGGAAAAAATTACATTCTAACTGGAATAATATTATTCTGGGAAAAACATGTCCTTCATCAAGAAATAATTATTTTCAACAAAAACAGATATTCCACAATTACTGAAATTATAGTTACCATTGTAAATGGATATTTTTGAGTTTTCGGTAGGAACCTCCAAGCTATTATCCATGACTTCCTGATTAACAGGGGAATAAATATGAGGTGATTCCAAATTAAAATTCAAATTTAATTTGTCACATACACAGTCATACACAGTACAATATGCAGTGAAATGCTAATGCTTACACGCCTGTGACCTTAAAAATAAAAGATTATTAATAGAAAATAAATATGAATAAAAAGAAATACAATAGAACATACATTTAGTTAGGATAAGAATAATACAGTATGTCTATAGAAGACAAATAACCTGTCTCCGAGGTTCAGGAGGAGATTGTTCCTCTGGCACCATTTCTCCAGATTTCCAATCTCCTGCAGGCCGTCTCATCTTTGTTCGTGATCAGGCCCACCACAACGGTGTCATCAGCAAACTTGATGACAGTGGTGGAGTTGGTAGTGGCCACACAGTCGTACGTGTACAATGAGTACAGCAGGGGGCTCAGAACACAACCCTGGGGGGCTCCAGTGCTGAGAGTGAGGGAGGCTGAGACATGTCCGCCCATCCTTACTGCCTGTGGTCTGCCAGTTAGGAAATTGGAGATCCACTGACTGACTCCGAGGTCAAATTCATCACCAACATGGGAAAAGAACAGAGGGCACACAAGCCATGAAATGTCAATTTCTTCTATTTGGGCAACAATAAAAAAGTTGACATCAACTGGAACTGTTACCCCTAATTTATTTGGCACCCATATAAGAGTGTAAGAGTGGTCAAAAATACACATGCACATTTACACACACCTTGTATATTTCTATTACATTTTTGCACATTTATGGACATTACATCTACACATTCATGCATATTTGCACACTCCCCGAATATTTCTATTTAAAAGTATATATACAATTTCCACATCTTAAGTTTTCCATATTTTCTATATTCGTAAGTTTTTTTATATTTCATATTTTGTTCTTATCCTCTATATCTATATTTTCTATAGCTAAAGTTTTTCTACATTTTATTTCTTATTTTAATCCATAATTTATTTCTTATTGATAATCTTTTCTTTAAGGTCACGGAGCGGTTGTATAAGCATTTCACTGCATATTGTATTGTGTATGACTGTGTATAAGACAAATTATAATGTAATTTAAATTTGAATTTGAAAAAAATCCCCAAGGGTCACTGTTTGTGAATTACAAGAGCAAGAAAAATCTTAGGGTTACCAATTCCCCCAAAACCACTATTAGATGCAACCAACATGACAGCAGATTATTGTATGGTAGCCTGTTGTATGGTCTTGTTCAACAAAAATTGAGGGTGAGTTTGGTGTAAAAAGAAGGATGGCTCTAATGAAAAGAAAGATCTTTTCCAAAAATGAACTGCAAAATATGGTGGAGGTTCTGTCATGTTGTGGGTCAGGTTTTTTTTTTTTTTTTTTGGAATTCTTGTTTGGGTATATGGCATCAAAGACGTTTAAATAAATGAGATTTTAAATTAAAGTTGGGTTGCCTCTGACAGGCAACAAAAACTTGGGCATATGTCCAAATCAACACAAATTGGGTTAGCTAACTACAGAATCAGGCTTCTGCCACGGCCCTCTCCATCCCCTGACTGTAACCCCACTGAAAACAAGGGGAAAGTGTACAAGAGAGGGCCCTTCAGCTTGTTTTTACTGGGGTTACAGTCAGGGGACGGAGAGGGCCATGGCAGAAGCCTGATTCTGTAGTCAGCTAACCCTATTTGCATAAAACACATGTGCTGAAATTATTAACACCCGTCCATTTAATAATTTGTCCAACCTCACTTTTTAGCATGTGTTTTGTTGAAAGTAATTATTGGGGATTTGTTTTTTCTTACAATAAATGTATTTCATTTAAAGGATTTTTCTCATTTTGTCAGTGTGAGATGAAGCTACTTCACCAAAACATGGAACTTTTTTTTTTTTTTACTATCTAAGGGGTGCCAATGTGGACAATAGAAAATCTTATTAAAATGTGAAACATGTGTCTTATCCTCCTGTGTAATTCAATAATAACTAAACTCATTTATTTTCAGCATTTTGGCTCAAGCTCAAGGCCTTGTCCTGATTTCTCCAGTGCATGAGGTCAAATTGAGTTGTTTTTTTAAATTAAGAAACAAGCAGTGATTTTATGGCACATTTAGAACATCAATAACACCTGTCCCATGACCGATGATCTAATTAGCAGGTACACACTGTAATGGTCCTCATCTGGGTTCAGCTAATGAGCCCAAGGAGAGTCTAATTTTATCATCTGTGACAAATAAAGAGACAAACAACATCGCAGTCATGGCTGGACTAATAGTTTGTGATAGTTTGTTTTGTTTTGAAAATGGTAATGGAAACTCATCATGTACATTTACATAAAAATCTTTTTCCTATGATGGCCCTAAAGTGCAAAACACAACAAGCAAAAAAACAGCTAAATTAAAACACTAGAGGAAAACAAAGAACTCAACAACATTAACTCAAAACAGAAAAGGTGTGTATTTAATGAACAATACATGTTCATTTCTGATTGAACACAGGATGGTAAATAGAAAATATGTTTTTTCCAGCTCCTATTTATAATGATTTTTGTTATCGTCTTCTTCTTCTTCTTATTATTATTATTATAAAAAAATAACTTAAAAGTATAAATGGTATAAAAGAATAAAACACACATATTAGTTTACAATCACCTCCTCTATTCTCACATTTAAAAATGAATTTAACTGTACAAAGGAAAAGTAATTGCTTATGTGTCAATATACAGTACAGTAAATGAGCTAGGAGGCGAATCCAATGCATTATAAAAGAGACAATTTAAATTGGTAGACGAAGAAACCTATATATACTACACAGTGACCTACTTTATTCTCACATTGGATGGATGAATTGTAAAAAAAAAAAAAAAAAAAAAAAAAACAAAGTTTTTTTTTTATTATCTAGGAAAAGCTGTAGTCCAACTAGTGACTGTGGTGGCCAGTGGTGACCATTATCTTCAAATTCATAATTTTTTTAACAACCATGGTAGAAACTCCAGTCAACATTCACAGAAGCATTCACACACTACAGACAATTCGGTAATGCCAATTAGCCTAATCCGCATGCCTTTGGACTGTGGAAAAAGTACCCACCACACATGGTGAGAATATGCAAACTGCATGCACACAGACCCATGTTGGGATTTGAACTTGGACCTTGGAGGTGGGAGGCGACAGTGCTAACCACTAAGCCACTATGTCGCCATTGAATAATCATCCATAATAAACATCACATTTCAAATCCTGATCGACCCATATGAGTTCACCATAAGGTACTCTAGAGAAGTTTAATCCACTACAAAATATTAATTTCAAATTGATAAAGGATCAAACCAAAAGAGCCAACAGGTTATTTAATAGTTTATTACAAACAGAAACAATTCTATTTATTTAAGTTTTATTTATTTATGTTTTAAACTACATAGATAGAAATAATAATAATAATAAATTTTATTTAACACGCCTTTCATGGCACTCAAGGACACCTTACAGTCAAAGTATAAGTACAATGGTTAAAAACAAAACAGACAGAAAACTGCATTACATAAAAGCCTGTCTAAACAAACAGGTTTTTAGACGAGATTTAAAA
>JAQMYG010000016.1:22807202-22818803 GCA_030014215.1 Clariallabes teugelsi
CCAAGGGTTCACACAAAACAAGGGGAGTCCGCTTTTAGCCATTATGCTGCCCGCAGTTGGAACCAGCTTCCAGAAGACATCAGATGTGCTAAAACATTAGTCACATTTAAATCTAGACTCAAAACTCATCTGTTTAGCTGTGCATTTATTGAATGAGCACCGTGCTACGTCCGAACTGCCTGTCTTTTATGTTTCTTATATTTTCAACTTTTTATTTTGATTCTAAATCAAATTTTAAGTAGTTTTCAAAAGTGCCACTACAAACTGTTTTTAGTGCTATTATTTTCTATTTCTTCTTATGATTATTATTCTCTCTCTCTCTCTTATGGAAAACACTTTGAATTACAATTGTGTATGAAATGTGCTATACAAATAAACTTGCCTTGCCTTGCCTAGGACAGCACTTATGTGCAGTGTTGTCACACAACTTGATCAATTCTTAAACAGTGGTAGAATCTATAAGTAAACTCTCTCTATTGTAGATCTATCTTGTTATTAGTATTTACTAGTGTGTAAGACTTGCTTAACCATGAATTTAGGGCAGATTTTTGACAAAGTTTTTGGCTGTTTCATCTATTATTAACCCTATAATAAAAATCATGGTTTCTATCTTAAAAGTCATGCTCTATGTTCTTAAATGTCACACCCTTGCCAATAATCAAACCCTCGGTCACTGGGGTAGAAGGAAGAGACACTAAGCACTAGAATTCCTGTATTACTATGTAGTGCAGACCAGAAAAGCTAATGTAAGCTTTGTGTATTTTACATTTAAAGCATGAATAAAGCGCTAACAGACACCTGTGATTAGCTATTGTCACTATGATTGATGTGGAAGTGCAAGTACACTACTCTCTGCTTCTCAGAGCACTCTGATACCTCTTTCCATTGGTTTCTATTGCAACCACAGAACCACCCCAGTCCAACACATGTCCTGATAAACAACAGAAGAAACTGGAGAGTGCAAGGGTTTTATGCTCAAATGCTCTCTTAGCAAACAGAGTAAGGTGAGACTCAAGGCTGCATATTGCCTGGGACTCGACACTGAACTGTTCACAAAACTGATGTGCAGAGATGACGAGGCAAGCCTTGATCATGTGTAGCAACATGTCGATCCACCTGGATCATCTGCTTAAATGCTGTCATTTGGTGTGAGCCAGCTAATTTGAAGATACAGCCCTGTTCAAGATGCACCCCGTCCTAAACACATGCAGCAGGGGAAGATTAAAGAGAATGAGGGGAAGCTGAATTGTCAAAATGTGAAGATAAGTTTTAACTGTGGCAGACCCGGCATTTTAAGGCACAATGCACAGAAAGGCCAACGCCCCAATCATCCATAACCAAGCCAGAGCAAGCACCCCTTAGTCTTCAGTCCTGCTGGTGAATAATGACTGCACTTCCTCTAACCATGATTTTGCATTATTGTTTTGGATACAAACTTAAAAGTGGGATTTTTATGTTACTCTATTTACTGACAGTGATGCTGGCAACTTCTTTAACTGTGCAACTGCCAAGAAGTTACAGCTGGTGCTATTAGTGTTGCAGCCTCCCCTATATTTGCAAGTTCCAGTTCGGGGAGCCATCAGGGGACGTGCCATAACTTACCACACACTCACTGTCCCAATCCAATTCAGTGTGCCCCATCTGGAACACATTTAAATTCTGACAACTGTCACAAGTTTTGTGTCATACTGGGCTACCCTTGGATGCAAGAACATAATCCTCAGATCAGCATACTGTCATTTGGACTGTCTCTGCACCCTTTGGTTACAGTGGCAGCTACAACCATTGCGAGCCCAAAATATCCTATTCAGTTTAACATTCCCCAGAGTATAGACCTTCCAATTAGTGTTCAGCAAGGCCAGCAACCTCCTACTGTAAATCACAGACCATGAATGTGCCTTTAAGTTGCTCCTGAGAGCCACAGCCCCTGCAACCAAAAATACTCCCTACCTATAGAGGAGACACAAGTCATGGTGGAGTAAATTGTGGAGGTTCTGCTCCTGAGTTACATCCATGCTCAATAGTCCCAGTCTATCAAGCACTGGTCTTTGTGGAAAAGAAAGTATGAGGCCTCAGAACTTGCATTGATTACCTTGACCTGGATGAAGGGTGAACTAACTCTGTCCTTTGACACTGCTCCCTGTCACCTTGGTACAGCTCTGTGAGGCCAAGTATTTCACTAGAAACGATTTGCAATTGTGAGGGAGATTTGTGGAATATTCAATTCAATTGAATTTTATTTGTATAGGAAAATTATGGAAATGTGAGAAAATGTGTATAAATAAAAATGATCAGATCGTCCCTGATGAGCAAGCCAAGGGCGACAGTGGAAAGGAAAAACTCCCTGAGATGGCAATAGGAAGAAACCTTAAGAGGAACCAGACTCAACAGCGAAGCCATCCTAATTTGGATGATAACAGAATTGAAGGAATATAACAGATGATGTCTTAAAGTTAATATGGTGTCCAGTTCGTTGTTGGAGGCATCAGCCGAGGCCAGGACCATCTCCATAGTAAAGTGGAACTGTCTCCAATCATCACACGCAGGGCCAAGCAGACCAGAGTGGAGAGATGCATCGATCTAGCAGCACTAATTGCTTTTTTATAATTCAGGATGCTCTATGCTATTTGAAATACTAACAATTTAATTTGATACCTTTTACATTAACATTTTTGAGCGGTCTGTTTTAAAGTGCATGTGTGGTAAGTATAGCAGGGAGTGAGTAATCATTTTCCTTTTAACTGGACTAACATTATGTAATGTATAACGGAATGTTGACTCTACATATTCAGTCGCCCGATCGAGTTCTGTGGGGTCAGACGGCGATCCAGTCAAAGTTGGTAACTCTGGGAGATTACTGATAAAGCTCTGTGTGGTAGTTGATGTAAATGTACGTTTAATGCCGTAGCGTGGCGCTGTGCGTACATTATTACTATGGCACACTTTAATTGAGACAAGACATTGATCTGAAATAACTTCAGACTGTGGAATTGTGATTATATTTCTTATATTTAATCCGAAGTATATATTAAATCTAAAGTGTGACCTGCTTTATCGACTGAGCTGACTTCATATTTGTAACTACACTTATGTTACTGTAGAGAACTTTGAATGCATTAAATTTGTGTCCATATTTTTGTACTATAGTCAGATCATCATTGTAAACAACTGTGATGGTTCCTCCTCTACCAGGTAGCCAAGGCTGGTGTATGTAGCTGTATCCAGGAGGACTAGCTTCATTTAGAGCTACATACACATTTTGATTAATCCAGATTTCTGTTAAACATAATATATCAAACTCCTGCAACCTTAGTGCAGCTTTTGACACCCTTGATCATAGTCTTCTCCTTCACAGATTGGAAAATGTAGCAAGAATTAAGTGAACGTCTCTCTCCTGACTCGGATCCTATTTGACTGATCTTTATCAGTTTGAAGATTTAAATAGGGACTATTCTGCATGTTCTCGGGTGGAATTTGGTGTTCCACAAGGTTCGTTTTTAGGCGTACTGCTTTTTCTCTTTGCATGCTTCCTCTAGGCAACATAATTCATACGCATGGTGTTAGTTTTCATTGTTATGCTGATGACACACAGCTATACGTCTCAACAAAACAGATGAGAAAAACCAGATTAATACATTTGAGCAATGTATGAAGGTCATAAGAGACTGGATGTTAATTAACTTCCTTCTGCTTAATCCTGATAAGACATCCTGATTTTAGTCATAGAACCACAAGTAGCTAGAAGCAAGCTTTTTGATCACACTGTAACTTTAGATGGCCTATCTGTTCCATCAAGTGTAACAGTAAAAGACCTCGGTATGATTATAAATTCCAGTCTTTCATTTGAATCTATGTAGATAACCAGGATAGCATTCTTTCACCTCAGAAATATTGCTAAGATAAGGAATATATTGTCACTAAACAATGCCAAAAACAATGCCAAAAACTAAAAAAATTTAGTTTTCGAAGTTGGACTATTGTAACGCCTTACAGTCTGGTTGTTCACCTAGGTGCATAAGCAAGCTTCAGTTAGTTCAGAATGCAGCAGAGAGTGTCCTCACTAGAACCAGAGGAGCATATCACCCCTATCTTATCCACACTGCATTGGTTCCCTTTAAAATTTCGCATCAATTTAAAAACACAACTTTTGACATATAAAGCTTTAATTGGTCTTGAGCCGTCGTATCTGAGTGAACTGCTAGTGTCTTGCGATCTGCCACATCTACTTCCTGACCTCCTTTCACAGCTGTTTGGTCTTGCCCATTGTGGTGAGGTTTGAATGGCAGATAGAGATTCTGTGGCCAGGTGTCTTTTATACACATAATGAATTGTTGTTTAGGAGCACCTTCTTAAATTAAACTGTGTAATACATGAGCACAACCTATAATTACCTATAATTAAAAAAAATTATAGACCCTTTATTTCTTTGTAATTGGGCAAACTTACAAAATCTGCAGGGGATCAAATAATTATTTTCCCCACAGTATCGTGCTGACTGTGGATTGTATGAGACCTGGCCTCTTTCAGTTAGTTTTTTTCAGTCAGGGTTTAGACATTTGATGCTGCCTTGATGTGCATGTTCAACTGAAGTGAGCTCATTACACTGGTGTATTAGTGCAGGATGTTTTTGTATAAAGTCTTGTATATATGGTTGTTTTTACTAAGAGGTTAAGTATATGTTAAGTGGGTGGAGGTTGCACTAGATTTCCTTTGTGACTTTGGTTTCCATGGGTGACTAAATAAAGACTACAAATAAGTGTAAGCCACCATAAGAAGTAGTTCCAGGTGAGCCTTTGATCATTCCAGATGTATATATAAAAACTATTTCAGTTTTTCAGTAATACATTGATGTTACATTTCCTGACTGTGTGACTGAGAAAACAGGTTCCATGGATCTTTGTATCATCATTAAAGGAGTCTCGTTCCTCCTGCAGACTGGACTGGGAGTTCTGGGTAACACATCTGTGCTGATGGCATATGCTCATATCGCTTTTGTAGAGGCATGCATGCAGCCTGTGGACAGAATCTTGGCTCACCTGGCTTTGAGCAACCTGCTGCAACTGCTGACTCGTGGCGTGCCACAGACGATGTTCATCTTCGGCCTGCACAACCTACTGGATGATTGGGGCTGCAAAGTGGTGATTCATGTCTATCGCCTCAGCAGGGGCCTTTCTGTCTGCCTCACCGGCATGTTGAGTTTATTCCAAGCACTCACCATTGCACCATCAGTTGGGACACATCTGACCAAACTGAAATCTCATCTTGCACAGCTGGTCGTGCCCACCTTTGTAGGTCTGTGGCTCCTCAACATGATTCTCGCCATCACCTCTCTGTTGTACGCCACAGCACCTCAGAATGGCACAGTGCCTCCCTTCACACTTAACATTGGGTTCTGTTACATCAACTTTGGTGACAACCTGTCATACGTGGTGAATGGCGCAGCCCAAACAACACGAGACTTTGCTTTTGTGGCCATCATGGTGGCCTCCAGCGGCTACATCCTCATCCTCCTGCACAAACACAGCAAGCAGGTCAGGTCCATCCGACGTACTCAACAAGGAACCTCCAAGGAAATGCACGCAGCTAAGAGCGTCGTCATGCTGGTGGTGCTGTACACCGTGTTCTTCGGCATCGATAATGTGATCTGGATCTACATGCTCACCGTGGCCCAGATCCCAGCTGTGGTGTCAGACTTGAGAGTATTTTTCACATCATGCTATGCCATGCTCAGTCCTTTCCTCATGATAAGCACTAATAAGAAGATAAAGGAGAGGATGGTGTGTGCGTCTGGAGAACAGTCAAGTGAGGACTCCACAGAGAAATCGAACACTTAATGAACTTAAGTCATTATAATATATAACAAATATTTTCTTAATATTTTATGAATTTTTATTATTGTGCGAATGTTGTGTTTTTGTGTTTGTAAATGGGTCATTTGTTTGACTTCACTATCATCTTCAAAATCTTTACCATTAAAGCAGGAAGTGACATGGTGTGTAATAAACATAAATATGGTTCATTATACTGTTATAATCACTACAGGATAGAAGTGAAATAATTAGAAGTATTGTAAAAAATTCGCTTCTGATTAGTCAGTCAGTGAGGAAATGTCTCTGACTCGTACATATCAAAGCTTTTCAGTCACTGTTCAAGGCTGTTCAAGGAGGCAGGAATGCTGCCTCGCAAGAAACAATGACCCTATGTCAACAGAATAAGAACACAAAGAAATGATGTGCTTCTGAATAATCTGATCAAACCAAAGAGTGTCGAGGGTTTGGAAATTAAACCTGGGTCTAAAGGTAACAGCAGTGAAGTAGTATGGGTGCAGCTAAAATAGAAACAGCACAAAGAAGCATGGAGGTTTAAATTGGTGCAGATCAAAGTCAGATTCATTTAACAGGTTTAGTAATAACGTGAAACAGGTTTAATAATTAACAACAGGTCGATACTGTGTTCATTTATCAGAGCTAATGGCACAAAAATTAGAAAAGGCACAAACAATACACACCTAACAATATTTTTAATATATATGTTTTTTTTTTCATACTGTACATAACTGTCTTACATAAGTATTTACCCCTCTTGAACTTTCCACATTTAGACCTAATCTGCTTCACTCACAGACTTTCTCTCTTTCTCCCTAAATAATGTACCATATGTCAGTGCTTTAAAGATCCAGTCAGGGCTTTGACACAGACATAAACACAAAGCCTGTAAACCATTCTGTCTCATTTTAGCTCTAAACACAGAGCTAAGCATTTAGTTTTGGTTTAGCTTTAAGTACAACACATCTGATGAAAAAAATATGACTTTAATGAAATTTTAAATGTTTAAATCTTAAAATATTACATTTCGTCTCAAAGTTGACCTTTAAATCTGTTGACCATTTGCTGCTTTTTCGTGCTTAGGTCAATAATATTTTTTATAATTTATTTTTTAATGAAATGTATAAAATGTCAAACTTAAAAAATCAGGACAAATACAGTACATGCAATAAATGTCATTTGCACAAATGCATATTAATTAAGAATGTGTGGCTTTAATGTCCACAAATATTAAATTGAAGACTGGATATTGCCAGAGAAAATAATATATGTATAAGTAAAATAAATGTAAGCATGGATTATATTTCATAAATGTTTTAAGCTTTTTCCTGAAACCATTTTCCACTCTTACAAGATTTTTTTTCACTTTAATTTTCTTACTCTCTCTATCTCTATGTGCAGCATTAAAGTAGTTAAAGGTTAAAGTTAAAGGTTCAGTCAAGACTATAACACTAACATGCAGTTTGTTTTGCGATATTCCTGTTTAATGCTAATAGCTGATCAGCTTGTTGTCTTCTGTTCGCTGCCACACCAGCTGCCAGGTGTTTTTATTTACAGTATGGTAAAACCAGAGCTGTATTTGGACGATGTATAGAGACAAAAAGAAGATATGCATACTGATCTAAGATTAGCTGTGCTAACATTGTCTATTTTATATTTTTTGCATAAACCCAAAGCCCCAGGGACCATGAGGCACTGTATAGTCCAGTGCTCGCCCACTAAGGCATCACCTTCACCTGCTTCTCATTATCTGAATTACCTGCCTGACCCAACACACCTGGTGTCAGTAGCAGGTGGGTTAGTAAAATTTTATTGCGCAAGTAAGTCTATAACACTTTTATTATGAATTACATTTACCTGTACATGAGGTAACTTTTAGGTCTGGACTATACCACTCATGCTAACAACACTGGATATTAGTCATGCTAACCACACTGACAATAATAAGCATGCTAACCATAATAGATCTTTCCATATTATCCATGCTAATCATACGGACTATACAAACGATGCTAAAACAACATACATCTTAGCCATGCTAGGTCATACTGTCCCTAGTAATCATCCTAACCACACTGAACAAACCTAGCAATCCATAATCACATTACTGTGGTACGCAGCACCCTGTCTATAAGATAGGATTAAATTCTTTGTCACATGTACCTTGCAGCACACTAAAATGTTTTTTTTTTTTTTTTTTTTACATATTGGAGAATGGGTCAGAGCTAGGGGATGCAGCACCACTGGAGCAGATCTGTTTAAGGGCCTTGTTCAAGAGCTCAACAGTGGCAGGTTGGCATTAAAACCTCGGTTTTCCAATCAGTGACCCATTACTGCCCCCATGTTAACTGTGTAAACAAGGACAAAATGAGGTAACAAGCTGTCTGCACAGTGTTAAACCCAAAATTTAAAGGTAGGGGAATTTTTGTTCATATTATTTCCAAACAATTGTAAAGAAAATACCCATATTGGAATCAGTTTCCAGGAAATGGCTATAAAATTCTTGTTTGCTATTTGGCGCCTCCTACAAAGGACAGCTCTCATGTGCAGTGTTGTCACACCGCTTGATCAATTCTTAAATAGTAGTAGAATCTATGACTAAACTCTCTCTCTATTGTAGATCTATCTTACTAAAGGTTTCGACCTTCTGCAGTTCATAGGTTTCCATTGCAATCCCAGTCAAACACGTGTTCTGACAAGCAACAGAAGAAACTGGAGAGTGCAAAGGTTTCATGCACAAATGCTCTCTCTCTCTTACTATAGTGTAAGGTGAGACTCAAGGCTGCATATTGCCTGGGACTCAGCACTGAACTGTTTATAAAAACTGAGGTGCAGAGATGACCAGGCAAGCGTTGATCATGTGTAGCAACATGTTAATTCACCTGGATCATCTGCTGAAATGCTGTCATTTGTTGTGAGCCATCTAATTTGAAGATGCTGCCAAGTTCAAGATGCACCCCGTCCTAAGCTCATGCAGCAGGGGAAGATTAAAGAGAATGAGGGGAAGCTGAATTGTCAAAATGTGAAGCTAAGTTTTAACTGTGGCAGACCCGGCTTAGTGAGGCACAATGAGCAGAAACACCCCCAGCATCCATAAGCAAGCCAGAGCAAGCAAACCTCAGTCTTCAGTCCCACTGCCGAATAATGACTGCACTTCCTCTAACCATGATTTTACATTATCCATTTGTATACACACTCAAAAGTGGAATTTTTATGTTACTTTACTTGCTGATTTCAGTGATGCTGGCAACTTCTTTAAGTTACAGCTGGTGCTATTTCTGCTGCAGCATCCCCTATATTCCAAGTCCTGAATGGGGGACCCATCAGGGGATGACCCATCACTCACCACCCACTGACTGTCCCTGTCCAACATAATATGCCCCACCTAGAACACTTTTCGATTCTGATAACTGTCACAAGTTTTGTGTCATACGGTGCTACCCTTGGATGCAAGATCATAATTCTCAGATCTTTTAGAAAGACTGAGATGTTGGTCAGGATACTGTCATTTGGACTGTCTCTGCACCCCTTTGGTTACAGTGGCAGCTACAACCATTGAGAGCCCAAAATATCCTATTCAGGTTAACATTCAGGAATTAGTGTTCAGCAAGGCCAGCAGCCTCCTAAATCACAGACCATGAATGTGCCTTTGAGGTGTGCCTGAGAGCCGCAGCCCCTGCAACCAAAAATAATCCCTACCGATAGAGGAGACACAAGTCATGGTGGAGTAAATTGTACAGAATAGTGACCATTTATATCTACAAACTGATAAGGATCAGTCAAATAGGATCTGAGCCAGGAGAGGGCTGTTCCCTTAATTCCTACTACATTTTCTAATCTGTGAAGGTGTAGCTGCACTGAGGTCAAGTAACACAAGTATAGTGATGCAACCCTGGTCAGAGGCCAATAGGAGGTCATTTATTACTTTAACAGGTGCTGTCTCTGATGAGGCCTAAATCCTGACTGATAGAGTTTGTTTATGCTATTTCTATGTAGATATACTTCGATATAAAGGGGAGGTTCGATATCGGCCTTTAATTGGACAACTGACAGGGTCGAGGTCAGGTTTCTTAATTAGTGGTTTAATAACTGCTAATTGAAAAGATTTTGGAACATACCCAATGCTGAATGGAAAATTAATTATGTTCAACAGGGGTTCTGTTATTGTTGGTGCTATCTGCTTGAGAAAATGTGTCGGTATAGGATCTAATATACAGGTTGATGATTTTGCAGAAGAGATGAGTGAAATTAGTTCATTCTCTTCAAGGGGACTAAAGTATTCTTGGTTCTGATGTGGTGTGGTTAGTTTATCATCTGCATTAATTAAATTGTCTGGTTTCAAAGCCTGATTTTTTTGCCTAATATTTACGGTTTCATTATTAAAAAAGAATATGAAGTCCTCACTACTGTATGAAGTTGTTGTGGAGATTTCTGCAGTGGTCTTATTTTTACTTAATTTTGCTACAGTATTAAATAAAAATCTAGGATTTTTTCTATAAGAATGGAGAGATACATTGATCTAACTTTTTTTTATAAGAGCTTTTTTATATATATAATTCAGGATACTCTCCTTCCATGCTATTTGGAATACTAACAATTTAGTTTGACACCATTTATGTGTCAAGGGGTCTGTTTTAAAGTGCATGTGTGGTCATTATACCAGGGAGCGAGTTTCTTATTTCTAATCATTTTCCTTTTAACTGGAACTACATTATCTAAGGTATAACGGAATGTTTCTAATCAGTCGATCAAAGTTGATAACTCTGGGTGGTAGTTGATGTGAATGTACGTTTAGTGCGGTAGGGCGGCGCTGTGCGCACATTATTACTATGGCACACTTTAATTATAACACAGTGGAATTGTGATTATATTTTTTATATTTAATCTGAAAGATATTATTAAATCTAAAGTGTGACCTGCTTTATGAGTGGGTCCTACTACACACTGATTTACTCCTGCTGAGTCCAGTATGGACAAAAATGCTGCTCACAGAGGGTCTTCTAGACTTTCAAAATAAATATTAAAATTTCCAGCAATTAATGCTTTGTCTACAGAAACTCCTGATCTGTGATAGTTTCACTAACAATAACTGCTTTAGATGTGAGAGATCTAGTATTTAATAGTCCTAGCTTCAGATCAGAGGTGCTGGCTGTATATTCAGTGTGCTCAAAACGTTTGGTCTCCATGTTAATTAAACTAGTTTTAATTAACCTGTTTGTCTGCTTCCTGACCTGGGGTCTGGGTAGTGACCGATTAACTAGGCCTCTTCTGAGATTATGAACTATACTACAAGAAATGAGAGCAGCACCTTCCCAAGCGGGATGGACACCATCCCGCCGTAACAGGCCAGCTTTGCCCTCAAAGGTACTCCAATTATCTATAAACTGGGATGGGGCCAGAGCATATTACTGCATCAGACATCTCCTTCACTAATTTAATCACCTCTGAAAAGTTATTCTTGCTAACCTCTGACTGGCGAGGAGACGAATCTTAGGGAGCCTATGCTGTCCTAAAAAACGTCTAAACATCTTGCACTCCACACACTGAACAAGCTGTATATTAGCCAGTATAGCGTACCTGAGTCAGAATTCTGTTGTTTGGAGCTGAATTCCGCGTTCCGGAGCTGAATTGTGCGTTCTCCAAAAAGCGCAAAGATGGAAAAAAGGCAACAGTGGAAAGTCCAGTCATATTAAAACATAAAAACTGGTTATTTACTGTATAATTATCTATATATTATTATAGATGATAAGTGAGTGAGGTATTCAACCCCTGAAGT
>JAQMYG010000016.1:22890735-22905299 GCA_030014215.1 Clariallabes teugelsi
GGGCAGATGGGGTCTGGATCACTGGAAGCACAGGAGCAGCACGTGTAGCTCCAAACCATCATGAAGCAGAATCCAGCTGGTAATTAAACGGATGTATGTTTAACGCATGTTCATGGGCCGGAGCAGGTATCATATCGTGGTGAGGTGAAAACAGTTATTATCACATAATTATGTGAGCCCTGTTTAGATCAAAATGATCAGTGAAATCACTCAAATGATCCAGATCTAAAGTTTAAATACCTTTGAATGTTAGGTGTGATAATATACGCATAAGCTGACAGACGCAGGTTTAAATGGCTATGAAGTGTAAGTTTCCAAACCTGTGACTTGTTTGAGAGTCATTAAGGTTTGTGTCTACAGAGCCAATGAGTTTTTGAGACCCTCCTTAAGACCATGCACATTTCATCCCTGGCTGAATGATGAGCCATGGGGAGGTTTATACATCAGGAAAATGATATAAGAAAATATCCAAATATTTAAAAATGCCAGTCTCTAGTGTGCAAACTAGAGAAGTGAAAATTTAAGGTTTTCTGTTGACATCAAGCCACGGTCAAGTAGACCAAAAAAATTTCAGACAGAACTGCGAGGAAACTTGTTGAAGATATAAAAAAAAAAAAACACATGAAAATTCAGCTGAAACACAGGCTCCTGTGTAATAAAGTGGTGCAGCTCAGTCTAGATGCACAATAAAGAGGTACTTAAACAAACACAGTCTGCATGGTGAGGCAGGAAAAAGATGTTACTGGGCCAAGGTCACACCAACAGCCCAATTACACTATGAGAAACTGCACCTAAACACGCTTAGGACTTCTGGTACGAAATTGTTTCAAGTCATGAAACTAATATTGAGCGTTTTGGCCCCAAACATAAACAGTATAATTGGAGACGAGTCAAAAAGGCATTTAATGAAAAGTCCACCATCCCTACTGAAATGCATGGAGGTGGATTTCTGATCCACCTAGAGTTACAGCTGTGTGTGAGCTGCTGGGAATTTGGTCAAAATTGTTGGCAAGATGAACGCAGCAGGTTGTCAGAATATTTTGGGGGCCATTTCCAATACTCTGTTTGCATTCATCAGCACAAAAGCTGCACATGGGACGCACTCGGACTTTCCAACATGACAATGATCCAAAGCACAAGGCCAAGACGAGCATTCGGTGGCTACAACAAAATAAATTTAAGGTTCTGGAGTGGCCATCACAGTCTCCTCACGTCAATGTCAGAGACGCTTTGGGGAGTCCTTAAATGTGAAGTAAAATGCATAACAACCTAAGAATTTACAGGACCTAGGGGCTTTTTGCCAAGAAGAATGAGCAGCTTCCAGAACTATCACTAAAGACTGCAAAACATCATTGAGGCCAAAGAGGGCAACACAAAGTATTATAAACTAAGGTTGTGTAAATTTTTGGCAGGGACCAATTAATTATATAATTTATTAACATGTTTTGTTTAATGATGGAGCTATTCTGTGAAGCCTTATAGATGAGTTTGTATCCCAATGAAAATACAAAAGAAATGTGTTTGGCCTGAAAACTACAGTTTTCTTTAAAGAATGGTACACATTTTAAACATTGTGCCTGGGTATGTAAACTTATGAGCGGAACTGTAGTTTTCCGAATATATCACTGAGATAAACAAGTTTCATTAGAAATGTATAAATTCTAAATAGATATGAGCCTTTGTCCGCAGCACCATCCTCCTCGGGGAAAAAACAGACTTTTTACTTTGAACTCAAAGACTCAGGTTAGTGCTTTCCCTTAGGAGAGTTTTTCTCTCCATATGAAACGGCAAAATGTTCAGTTTTCATGGGGAAAAGAGAAAAGTCTCTCCTCATATCATGTTGCTCTAACAGTGAACCCAAGAGCAAGGTAACTTCCATCAAAGTTTCTTGCCTTGGGTTTTGAAAGACTAAAAAAAAAACATTAAAAGTCACAAAACCTTCCCCATTTTACTATGTTAATGTTGTCTTCCTCTCTAATGAATAGCATTTGCTTTTTGCTCCCACAAGAAACATTTACTCAGCTACTGTTCCAAACAACATGTTCACCCGCACACCCCCTGGAATGATTGCAGCACCCCAGAGTTTGAGAAGCACCGTATTCATGTGAGCTGACTTCCCTAGTGTGTTAGTGCTGGATTTTCTTATGGGATGCTTGCGTTTCAATCCTGTATGTGTAGTTGTTTTCACTGAAAGGCAAACTGTCTGAAGGAGGTGACTCCGGTTTCCAAGGTTATTTAGAATCTTACGGTGTTTTGTTTCGGTGTGTGTCGGGGCCCCAGTGGAAAAGTACACATTATATATCTGCATATCTTTTCTTTTATCCTCGGCGATGAAGACTACAAATGTGCGTGAGCTATCACAAGAAGTTGGTCCAGGTGAGCTTTTA
Source organism: Clariallabes teugelsi (assembly GCA_030014215.1). Classification (NCBI taxonomy): domain Eukaryota; kingdom Metazoa; phylum Chordata; class Actinopteri; order Siluriformes; family Clariidae; genus Clariallabes; species Clariallabes teugelsi. The sequence continues at coordinate 22,893,123 of JAQMYG010000016.1, forward strand.
TAAATGTCAGGGAAATGTGCTAATACATATATTTTTTATTGTATTAACTTATTTTTCTTCAATAATAAGTTCCATTGCATTTTCTGACTGTCTTTATTTTCTTGCTGTGTGACTCAGAAACCAGACTCTATGGATCTTTGTATCATTATTAAAGGAGTCTCGTTCCTCCTGCAGACAGGGCTGGGAGTTCTGGGTAACGTGTCTGTGCTGATGGCATACGCTCATATCGCTTACTCAGAGTCATATCTGCAGCCCGTGGACAGAATCCTGGCTCATCTGGCTTTCAGCAACCTGCTGCAAATGCTGACACGTGGTGTGCCACAGACGATGTTCAGCTTCGGCCTACACAACCTGCTGGATGATCCTGGCTGCAAAATGTTGATCTACGCCTACCGCATCAGCCGTGCCCTCTCTATCTGCCTCACCGGTATGCTGAGCTTCTTCCAAGCAGTGACCATAGCACCGTCAGCTGGGCCGCACTTGAGCAAACTGAAATCTAGACTCTCACAGCTGGTCGTACCCACCTTCATAGGTCTGTGGCTCCTCAACATGATTATCTGCATCACCTCTCCGCTTTTCTCCACGGCACCTCGGAATGGCACTGCGCCTGCCTTCACACTCAACCTCGGCTTCTGTCACGTCAACTTCCATACCAGCCTGTCATATCTGGTAAATGGCGCAGTCTTTTCGACAAGAGACTTCGCCTTTGTCGCCATCATGCTGGCATCCAGCGGCTACATCCTCATCCTCCTGCACAAACACAGCAAGCAGGTCAGGTCCATCCGACGCACTCAGCAAGGAACCTCCATGGAAATGCGGGCAGCTAAGAGCGTCGTCATGCTGGTGGTGCTGTACACCGTGTTCTTCGGCATCGATAATGTGATCTGGATCTACATGCTCACTGTGGCCCAGGTCCCAGGTGTGGTGGCGGACTTGAGAGTTTTTTTCACATCGTGCTATGCCACGTTCAGTCCTTTCCTCATGATAAGCACAAATAAAAAGATAAAGGAGAGGATGGTGTGTGCAGCTGGAGAACAGTCATCTGAGGACTCCACAGAGAAACCAAGCACTAAATGAACTTATTTTTACAAATCCTAATTGTTATACTAGATGACAAATATTTTAGTATTCCTGATACTTTACAAATTGTTATTATTGTGATAAGTTTGCTAAAATAAATTTTAAAATATATATTTTGTGTTATTTTAACTTTTATTTTATTTTGGTGCCTATATAGCGGTTATTTTCTACAACAAATGACTAATTCTCTAACTTAAGTTATCTTAATCTCTAAGTTATTTACGGTGTATGTAATGTGAAACAAACATTCTGAAAAGCTGTATAATCCTAGCCACTGCTTGGGCAAACTGAGGCGCGCATGCGCGGTGCATCGTGGCTGCTGGACGCCAATGCGCATGCGTTGCGGTGAGTCGCATGCGCAGTGCTAATCGGGCAGGAGCTCGCGGTAGTGACAGTTGCGCCGTTGTGCTTGACGCTTTGGGTGGGAGAGACCGGAAAAACTCGCTCGCTAGGCATCAAACACAAGGTAAAAAATAAATAAATAGACATAAATAAGATGCGCATAACCTGTGTGTATGACTTAAGGTGGGATCCGGAGTGTTCAGCGATGTTACAGTTCAGTGGAAAGCCTGCGATTACGAGTTTTATTCGTCCAAACAAAGGGCCGTTTTCGTTGGAACAAATCGTACTTCCGCTTATGGGGCTTATGCTATGCTAAGCTATGCTAAGCTAAGCTAAATAGATTTACTAAATGATTAGCATCTAATATCATAAATAATTGTGAATATTTTTGATTAGACCTTGAACAGGCAGAAATGTAGCATCTGACAGGCTAAATGTGATCCCTGGTCTGTAGAAAGAGAGATTTAAACAGATTCAACCTAATAAGTTTCGACAGTGTTTATTGTTTATTTAAAAATCAGATTGTTTGAACGAATCCGAGCCACTTAAACGATAAAAACAGACGTATTTTCTGCTGTCGATAAAAATCTGCCTTAAAACAGTTCTAGTAAATAGTTTGTTGGTTTAAATGTTGTTGAAGATGGAGGTTATTTCCTGTGTTTCTCCAGAGAGAGAGAGACAGAGAGCTGATACGGTGTGAAACCGGAGAGGAAAATATATCGCGATATCTCGGTATAAAGCCGTAATTAAAACACGATAATGTGGTGATGGTAAAATAACTTTTTAATGTGTTACAGAATCCACTTAATATGACTGCACTGAAGTTTTGAGCTACAGGTTTATTGTTTAAGCACAACGTTTTCACATTTTGTTTTGATTTTAAAGTGTGGAAAAGACATCTAGTGCTGTTCATGTAGCTATATACCTAAACCTTTTAATTGTTTTACATTTGAAAGAGCTTTTAATTTATTTTACATTCATAGGCCATTATTATATTATAAAAATAAGGATTATGAAATTGAAAGCTTTGCTGTCCATCGATTATGAGGAAAAAACATAATGTGAGCAAAAACAAACATGGTCTTATTTGAAGTTGCATAGCTTTTTAATTATTTGTGCAATTCTAGAAAGGATGAAAATGGGGGAAAAATATATAGAATTTATAAAATTGCAGCAAGATTCAAACTAAAATTTTAATATGAAGATTTTCTTTGCTAAATGTATTATTTATATGATTTTATTATTAATTACACATACAAGTAGAAAAATTGTAAGCTGAACAAACCTGTTGTATGTAAAATAAGGCCACTATGCTCTATGTGACATTTGTGTGTGGTGACAAAAAATTATAAATATTTAAACTCTGGACTTTACTGAACAAACAAGTACGCATTTTAAGAAATCTTTGAACATTTTCTACAGTACTTATGATCATCTAAAACATGAATCTAATTAAGGTGGTGCCACAAGGCAGCAGTTACAACAGCATATGAGTGAGTAACATCAGTTAACATCAGGGTCACAGTTATTTGCTAAATTAGTCATCTCCACAGGGTTTTTTTTTTTTTTTTTTAACAGCAAATTCCACTACAACATCATGGTGGATAGTGCAAGGCCCCAAACATGACATTAAATGATCCATGAAAAGTGATATGCTGATCGGTATTCTTCTGTGAAACTTGGCACAAATTAACCAAACATGAAAAACCCATCAAAAACACCTACCTTGCAAATTAGATTTCATGGACTGAAATCTCCATGATAAAGTGGACCGATCAAAAAATAATAATAATAAATATCGAAAACATGATATAAGACAATCCGAAGTTCTAAATCATTATCTGTGTGTTGGTTGTCATGAATCACTAGGGCAATGAAACGGCAAAAGCCAGAATAAGCTGAACTGTCTTAGCATCACTGACCAACACTTTATCATTTCTGTAGTAACAAACAGATATGGTGAGGATTTCTGTATGGACATGTTTGTGTAACTAACATACATGGAAGGAGTCTCTGGTGTCAGTGCTGTGTAACAGTCAGAGGTGAAGCTGTATCAACAATTTAATCTATCAACAATCTAATCTAAAGATCTAGCTAGGCTAGTTGTATTTTAACACTAGATTTTTAGTTATAAAGGTTGTCATGGTTACAGTGTGTTCCAGTTAGCACTTTTTCTGGGAGAAAATACGCTATCTATCTATCTATCTATCTATCTATCTATCTATCTATCCCTCTACTGAAATTTACTTCTCACATATAAATTAAGCGTACCTCCATCAGATCCAGCGATGATATTCTGGTTCCGGTTCGTATCTGTAACCCATTGTGTTCCTCTAGGGAGATGGCAGCGATCCGTAAGAAGCTGGTGATCGTCGGAGATGGCGCATGTGGCAAAACATGCCTCCTCATCGTCTTCAGTAAGGACCAGTTCCCCGAGGTGTACGTCCCCACCGTGTTCGAAAACTACGTGGCTGACATCGAGGTGGACGTCAAACAGGTAGCTGAAACGGCACAAACAAAAAAGTCGGGTTCAAAAGCATGATCACAGACGTACATGGAAACGTTTAACAAGTTACACAGATATGTGATTATTTTTTCAAAGCTACAGAGAAGAAACTGATCTTTATTTAATTTGCATTACTAAGAAGAAGAATAGGTGGTTTGCACACAAAGTCACGTCCTCTGAGTTGAGTGGCGCAAACTGCTTCTGAAGGTCAGGAAGTGATTTCTACAAGAACCTTTGTGGTCGGGAGGAACAGACTGAGATAACGCTTATGTGTGTGCAGAGACCACTACGCTAGGTGTAACATTATGTGGATTATTTTTTTGTAGCCACCTGTTTCTTTACTTTGTCCATTTGTTTGTGTGATAGATTTAAAACAACAGCTATAAACACCACCACTGACACTTTGATCAGGGTTAAAAGTTACACAAAAGACAGGCGAATATGAACCAGATATTGCCGGACAAATGAATCACGATACGTAGCTGAATAGATTTTCCCCAACTCTATTAGACGACGATAATTACAAAAAAATTAAAAAATTATGTAATACTACTAATAATGATATGAAAACATGATGTGATGGGTCACGATTAAGGATTCACCGGAACTTTAATATATAGACTCGCTGACACAGAAATAATTTTAGAAACACATCTAGATTCTTTAGAATTTATAATCATCACTTATACGTCACACAAACTGTATACCAGGCATCACAAAAAAATGGCAGACAGTGGTCCGGACCCGGGATGAGTGACAGTTTTATCCAGACCATGATGCTTTTCTGATAAATGAGAATAATTAATATACCAGTAATCTAGCCCAGCTCGAGGTAGGTGTGGCTTGTACAGGTCACTCAACAGAGCCAAACAATGCAGTAGTTTACCATGTGTGTGGGTACTGTGTGCGGAAAGAAAAACGAAAATGAGAGTGTGACCGAGCATGGCTTACTCCAAAAAAAGGAATGTAGACGATGAAAACCGAACCTTCAGATCAATCTATTTTTATTTCTCCTGTAGGAGGTTTCAAAACCAGTTTGTCTCATATTTTCCTTACGCTGCTATGAGACAAACACGGGTCAATTGAGCAAACATATCCACAGCAGTCTGAGGTGAGGTCAAGTAAAATACATCAACTGAGAGCCCGAGTCCAGCCGTATTCATTTACAGCCCAGCAGCATGCAAATGAATGTTCACTTAAAGTAGCATGGCACAACACACGCAAAAAAAAAATTTGGATGATGGGATGTTATTTAGGAGATTCAATTTAAAGAAACTCTTTATTGAAGAGTTCTTTATTTGTCTAACATGTTTATTTAGAAAATTGCTGTTTGTATTCGATACAAATACAAGGAAATATACGAGTCCATCAAAGTTCACAAAGGACGGGAATCACCCAGGACCACCCCATTATAATCACGGTACTTAGGTGGTGATTCAGTCTGTATTGTGATTGTCTAAGTATCCAATTTGTAAATATCTTGATTTTATATATTAATTTATTTTAGACTTGTTACTGTTCTAAACGAACTTGGCAAGTAATTTTCCGATACCACACAGGGTGCTGTGCTTCCTCTCAAGGCCTGAATAGTTTAGAGGGCACCACCTGTAGGATTCTAGAGGAATTTTGACATCTTACCGCTTCAAATGCAAACATTTAAATTAGCCAAAAAATTGTAAAATTAGATTTTGGAGTCAGTATGGTGATACATGAAATTCCTAAACATGAAATTTAGACCTCAGCTGGAAGGAAATTTTATTGACATTTTACATTTTAATTCAGCACCCTCGCTGTATACGAACTAGCTTTACCTTTTTATACCTGCCAAATGACATGTGGAAATTGCTCTGTGTGTGTGTGTGTACGTGCAGGTGGAGTTGGCTCTGTGGGACACAGCAGGACAAGAAGATTATGATCGTCTCCGTCCTCTCTCTTACCCCGACACTGACGTCATCCTCATGTGTTTCTCCATCGACAGTCCTGACAGTCTCGGTAAAGTTCGCCACATCGACTCCTAAGACACACAACAAGCTTCAAATCATCATCAAAACCATCATACTTCACTCTTTACTGCACTTTTTCACAGTTAGCATAGACATCCTCACAGCTTAACCAACCTCTTCAACAATACACTATTTTATTTCACATTTGTTCCATTATTTATTTTCTGAGACTCGATTTAGTACAAACCCTGCTAACATTTACTGCTAACCTATCTAGCTAATCTGAGACAGTTGGCAACAAGGGACTTGATTTCTGAGAGAAATAAAGAGAGAATGCTCCTCTATATGTTCACTGACAGGATTTTTTTTAGTTAATGCTAACTAGATGACTAATATGAGCTAATCTGGCAGAATTTCTAAAAGGAATTAAAATCATATTTATAACATTGTAGAACCCTTATTGCTAATGCTGCTTAGTTTGCTTGCTAACAGTAGCTAACCTGACAGGATGTCTTTGAGGATTTTAAAGAATTTTCAGAAATCCAGCTTTTACTGCAAAAACCTAATCTAAATAAGTTTTTAAAAAGTTTTTATTTCTCCTGCTAGCATGAGCTAACCTGACAGGATTTCTGACATGATTTAAATTCATGTTTATGAATGTATGCTAGCTAAAATGAGCTAACCAGACAGGATTCCTTAGATAATGTTTAATTATTTTCAGAACTATAACATTAGCTGTCACTGCTAATTTAGGCTAGGTGAGAGTACATCTTTCCCCCACTGCTAGCTAGCATGAACTAACCTGACAGGATTTCTGTGAGGATCTTAAAGAATTCCCGCACCCATCTGCTTGTAGCTCCTCCTCCCCCCCCCACCTCACGCATTAAAGAACAGAAGAACTATTATTAAATATAGAAATGTACAGAGTGATTCAAAGGAAAGAGGCCCGAATATTCTGTGATAACTCTCGATAGGACAAAACAATGTGCCCCTTAGTATATGGAGCTTAGAACACGCCAGGATGCCCCTTCGTTGGACTGATAAGGTAGGCGCCAGACAGCCATTGTACCGTTTAACGCCATACCTCTTTACTCAGTCCCAACTTCTCATCATGATGGTGGTGTACAGTAATAAGCTTCGTGTCTCCATAGTGTGAACGTATTGAGTTACCAATTCATTTAAGCAATGTCAGAAACTTTACTATAGAAAGTAATATGGTGTTCCTGACGTCCCCTCAAAGAGTGTTATTCAGAGGATGGTACAAAATTTTAAAATGACGGGATCATTGATCCCTTCTCATGGCGGAGGCTGTCCGTAAGGACTGACTGTCAGGCAGGAAATGAGGATCACTTCCAGCATTGCATGTAATGCAAAACATTTTTAATCATTGCTTAATCATAGCGAGAGTTATTACGGAATATTCGGGAACCTCTTTCATGTGAATCACCCTGTATTAAGATTACATTTTATAGAAATATATACAGATATTGAAACCTTAGGAATAAAATAAAATTTAATAACTTTGATAGAAAAATCTGAAAGGAATCATACTTTTCTAATACTAGCAAAAGGAAATAATCTGATGGCTTGTTAGCATGCGATCTGACCAGCTGAGATTTCCTCTGTACAGAGAACATTCCAGAAAAATGGACTCCTGAGGTGAAACATTTTTGCCCCAATGTCCCCATCATCCTCGTGGGCAACAAGAAGGACCTACGCAACGACGAACACACCCGCCGCGAGCTAGCCAAGATGAAACAGGTACCGAAGTCCCTCAGCTAACTAACGTTAGCTCTGTCACAGTCTATAGCGCTAAGCACTCAATAGATAAGTATGTTGCTAAAGGTACAGCTGTGTTACTGAAAAACAAAAGGATTATAAAATGATATAAAATTAAAGGCAGTCTGTAATTTGTGTTTAAATATCTGATACTGTAAATGCTGAAAGTGCTTTAAAACATGCACAGGCACGAATTATTTAAAAGTTAGCAAATCTGTTTTGTTTCCCAGCACCGTCTTAGCTATCATTCAGACTGATCTTTGTCAATTATTCAACTGTTGTTGTTGGTCTTTCGGCTGCTCCCAGTAAGGGGTCGCCACAGCGGAATATCCAGTCCGCACAACAACTTGGCACAGGTTTTACGCCGGATGCCCTTCCTGACGCAACCCTCCCATTTTATCCGGGCTTGGCTGGGGTGTGGGCACTGGCTGGAATCGAACCCGGGCCTTCCGCATGGCAGACGAAACACCTACCACTGAGCAATTATTCAACTGTGCCAAATATTAATGCGATCGATAGATCGATTTCATTAACGTGTAACATAGCAGGAAAAAAAATAACTATTTATGGCTAAAAATTTCAAAGAGATGCACAAATGATCAATGTTCATTACCACCGCCCCATACCCCACCCCCTCCCAAAAATAAATATATAAATAAATGAATGAATGAATACATTCATTCATGCGTCCCTTCTGGTAATGCCTGATGCCACTTACATCTTTGATCAGATGAGATTATAATAGATTTCTTCAGTGTGCTGTATGTTAAATATCTCCCCTTTTCTCTCTCTCTCTGCTTGCAGGAGCCGGTGAAAGCTGAGGAAGGCCGTGACATGGCGAATCGGATCTACGCCTTTGGCTACATGGAGTGCTCTGCCAAGACGAAGGACGGCGTGCGGGAGGTGTTCGAGATGGCCACCAGGGCGGCACTGCAGGCCAGGAAAGGCAAGAAGGGCACCAAATGCCTTCTACTGTAAAACAAACGGGACTGTGTGCTCATTATGCAGGGTGGGAGAGGTTAACCATAAGCCACACCCCTTCCCCCTCCCCTGAATCAACCTGCCTGCAAGGACTGTGCTCAACCGTTAAACCGCTTTTTATGAACGAAATTATGTATTTTAAGCAAAATCAGTAACGGCTAGTTATGGAAGTTTTTGTTTTGTCAGTATTTAAAGAGGCAGATCAGGAGCTATGCTGTTCTATTGTTATTTCACACACACACACACACACACACACACACATCATTATTAAATTTGCCATATAAACTTGTGCCGATCCAACAGTAAAAGGAGAGATGTTAAAGCTGTGTATTTGCTAAGTGACATGCTCGTATCGGTGATGTCTCACTGTGACCGATGGCCCATGCAGTTGTTTTGGATTCTAAATATGCAATGAAGATATAAAAAAAAAAAATGATCAGGACCAATGTGCAGTACAGAATAGACACGATAACAGGATCTGTGTGTTTTCTGGAATGCATACACTGGGACAAGACTTGAAACTATTTTCTTTCTTTCAAAACAAACAGAAACCTGAATTGGTATCTTTGTGTATTAAAGAAAAACTTTTTAGGAACCTTGTGGTTGTCTTTTCTCACACTCAATTTTATTCAACCTCAGTAAAAAAAAAATTTATTGAAAGCGACTGAAATGTGTTTAAGGGGCAACTGATTTGTGAGAAATATCACTGTTGTTGATACTCTCAATGGAAAAGTTTTATGATGTCAAAACCTATGAGCCATCCAGGTTCTGGTATGCAAATGAAGACCATGCAGCACTGGTTTACCAGGAAAAGGGGGTGGAGCATATTTTTTATTTGCTTATTCAACAAAACATTCAGAACATACATAAGTGCAGGATTTTCATGTTTTTTTGCATATCACTTTCTCTTAACCTTTTTCCACCTTGAGCTCATTAGAAGAAAACAGAAAATACAGTAAATGAGATAAACCGCCACTTGACACTTACACCCTATGACACAATGTACATTTCAACGTGTATGTATTCCTCATACCATTTACACCACAGGCTGGCAGAATTCTGGATTCTGATTGGTCAAAAGGTGTGGATTTAGAACGGAATAAATCACACTGGTGTGTGATTCAGTCGGGAGTCCAGAACACACTTTCCTTCCTTTACTTAATTTTCTTTAACATGTTTCCAAGTGTTTTTTTTTTAGTACTCAACACCAGGTTTTTATCCATTTAAACTTAGAAATAATTTGTGAAAAAACAGCTAGAGTTCTTGTACCATATAAAATAAAAATTACAGCTTTACCTGACTGTTACAAAGCACTGACAATGGAGACTCCTTTCATAAATGTTAAAGATCTCTTTCCAGGAAATCACAGTGCATGAGCTGTTACCATGGAAACGATAATGTATCAGGAGGAGTGTGTTAATATAAAGCCTGACTTTATTGTCAGAGCTGCTGTTATAGAAAACTAATTTCGGACCAAACAGAATCACAGAGTCTGCATTGTCAAGGTTCTTTTTCTGGCTCAGTGTGAGATGTTTTTGTCCCCCCGCCACCTCTCACCTGCCCCAGGAGGTGTTATCAGAAACTGTATTACAATGTCCTTAAAATAAAAACACACGCTCCTGTTAGAAGTGCGTTGACCTTTGGTTTTTATCAGTGTGTGCCGGGCCCATGTGAATCCACCCTCCCCTTGTATTTCAAGCCAGCGCACTGTTGTGTTGTGGTGTGTGTGCGCATGCGTGTTTGTGATGAACAGCGATAGTGGGAGTGGTCCATGTAACAAAAAAAATCCACGTTTGTGAATTCACCGTCCCGCTCTCTGTGGTTGTCATTGGTGTTTTTTCTCGGCTTTGCGGGCGTGTGTGATGAGGACGGGGAGCACTGCGACTGCAGAGATCAGTAGAGCCACCAGGGGGCGATAAAACAGCCAGCCGATGGAGATGGTGAGGAGTGAGAGAGAGCAGGACACGCATACAGCGAAGAGCTTCACGCCCAGAGACACCAGCTCTCTCAGCACAGGGACCCAGTCCACTACACACACACACACACACACACACACACACACACACACACACACACACACACACACACACACACACACACACACAGAATATTAACACTGAGTAACTTACCACCATACGCTGAAAGTAATCATTATTCAGGATATTACATATAGATATTATATTTATATAGTCGCTCATACACACACGGGGAATACAGCTGTATTAAAAGCTGTGTGTGTGCGTTTGTATTTTACCAAGAGTGTAAAAGATGCGCATGGTCAGATTGATCCCAATGAACATGAGGAGCCAACCGCCCATTCTCAGACCCCACGTCATCATCATGTTGTACTGGTGTTCTCGAGCAAAGACCTCCTACACACACACAGACACAAAGCTCTAATCAGCTACTAATTATATTAATCAAACTCCAAGTAATGTCTAAATCATCACACACTTGTCCAAAGTTTAATCTTAACCTCTGTATTGTTTAAAATAAACAGCTCCGCCTTCAGACTGTAGGCCACGCCCCCTTGCTGAGGAAGACAGTAATATTTGTTTTCATTTTGCTATGATTGTTTCTCTCCCTGCAACTTTACAGAGGTTTATAGACACCAGCATGTCATACCAAGTCAGAAAAAAATGCATGAGCGAGATCAATCAGCTCCACCACACCGGCTGACGCGGCGCTCCTCGCTAAACTTGAGCACTCGAACTCGTTGTACTTGTTTAGCAACATTAGCCATGTAGTTCAGGACGCACTGTCACATTTACATTTATGGCATTACAGCCTAATACAGAGAGAGACTCATTTTTATTCCATTATACATCTGAGCAGGTGAAGGTTAAGGCCCTTGGGTTGGGGACTTTCTTATTGGTGCAGGGTTTTGAACCTGAGATCTTCCGATCAGCAGTCCAGCGCTTTAACCACTGCCTCATCCCTGTTACACACTCGTACCTCAGCTGTCAGCTCCTCCAGGTAAAGGATCTCCAGCGTATCTCCTGATTTGGTCTTAAAAGGCATAAGATTTTCATCCATTTGCATCGACACGACACTCACCTGCGCACACACACACACAGTAAAGTTGATGTTGTGTGTTGATTTATGAGTGATGCATTATCAGGTAAAGGTGTAAAAAGAGGATGGCTGTATTCATTTATTTTTATTTAATTTAATTTGAATTAACTCACTTTCTGCGCTGGTCCAAGGAAGGAGCCTTCACCACTGAGTCCAGCGTAGGAGAAGCTCACACGTACATCTCCCACCTACACACACACACACACACAATAACATCTCACCATCACCTCTGTGATCCAAACCTGTTACAGTGGGGCAAAAAAGTATTTATTCAGCCACCAGTTGTGTAAGTTCTCCCACTTATAAAGATGAGAGAGGCCTGTAATGTTCATCATAGGTGAACCTCAACTATGAGAGACAAAATAAGAAAAAGAAATCCAGAAAAATCACATTGTAGGATTTTTAAAGAATTTATTTGCAAATTATGGTGTAAAATAAGTATTTGGTCAATAACAAAATTTCATCTCAATA
>JAQMYG010000016.1:22939932-22963644 GCA_030014215.1 Clariallabes teugelsi
GCCCTAAGTCTCCTGGGATAGGCTCCAGGCCCCCCGCGACCCTGAATACAGGATAAAGCGGTATAGAAGATGAATGAGTGAATGTAAACGTAGCTTTTAACTTTTAAATAAGTCCATTGGTAATAAAGAAACGATATTTGTTCTATTATATTGTTTATAATGTGTGTAGGACAGGGAGACATTTCACAGACTGATAGTGAAAAATAACGCCAAGAAGAGGAAAATCTACGAGGCATCCATCGAGTGTGTGCCGCTACTGAAATCACTCGAGGTCAGTGTGTGTTTTCAGTGTGTTCTCTCTCTCAGTTGTTTTTATTCTCACACACTTACCAAAAATCACAGTATCGATGTACAGTATATTAGTAAAGATTACAACAATTAAAATATTAAATAAAAATGTAATGGCGGCACGTTAACCTCTGTAACGTTAACGAAAAACCTGTATACAGTAAATCAGCTTCCAATATTCAAATGCAAGCACCAGTTTTTCAGGAAGAGGGTGGAGCAAATATATATGTGCATTTACAGTATATAATATATTTGAATATTTCCTGAATGTACTCTACTGTCAGTTATTTTTGACTCTCCTTGTGAGAATATATAATGTAGCACTTTTTTAAATGATTTATTTTAAAATAATCACACAGCAATGCTTCTGTCCTCATGTGAATCCACAGTTATCAGAACGGATGAAGATCGTTGACGTTTTAGAAGCAAAATCCTTCAAAGATGGTGAACAGATCATCAAACAGGTCAGCATGTGATTTGTTAATTTTTTGTATTTTCTTTATGAATGAAAGTGAAATTGTTCAACGGGTGTGTATTCTTTGAACAGGGCGACGCAGCTGACTTCTTCTACATCGTGGAGTCTGGAGTCGTGAAGATCATGATCAAGAGAAAAGTAAATCACCCCTAACATGTGAATAAGTGAAGCGCCCAGAAAAGAAAGCCTAAAGAGCTTAGCGTGTCGAACACTTTTCACGTTATTGTTAGCCATGCTAAAACACACTGCATGTAATATTTAGGTGTTCGGCAGACACCCTTATTCAGAGTGACTTACATTTTAACCTCATTATTCATCTGAGCTGTTAAGGGCCCATCAGGGACAACTTGGTGGTCATGGGATTTGAACCTGGGACCTTCTGAACCATAGTCCAATGGCTTAAACACTGAGCTACCCCTGACCATATTGTATTCAGCGCGTTACTACAGGGATACACTGTGACATCATCAGAAAGGCTCCACCCCATGGTCATGCTGCTAAACTTGCAACATTCTTGCTGTGTAGTTTCCCATTTTTCTTTTATTTACATGTATTATGTATTTGCTATAGCAGAGAAAACACAAAGGTTCTCCAGGACCAGAATGGACTTTGGAACATATCTTTGATCTTTATTTTTGTCCGCAGGCTAAAGCGGGTCATCTGAGGAGTGATGGTGAGGGGGCGGAGGTGGAGGTCTCCCGCTGTGTTCGTGGTCAGTACTTTGGAGAACTGGCGCTCGTCACTAACAAACCTCGAGCTGCCTCGGTTTACGCCGTGGGAGAAACGAAGTGTTTAGGTAAAACTCATAGCCACTGCAGGCTGTGTTCCAGTTCTTGTGTTTGGCCTTTCCCGAGTTCCCGTGACTGTATTAAGGTCAGTCTTGAAGCCATCAGAGGACATCTCTGTAGGCTTCAGGGGCACAGCATACCCAGAAAACACTGCTGTTTAACGTTTTGTAAAGGAAATCCAGCATGGTACAACGTGCAGTAGAGCATTTGATATATTTCTCTGCCTCTCTTTTCAGTGATCGACGTCCAGGCGTTTGAACGTCTTCTGGGTCCTTGTAAAGAGATCATGAAGAGGAACATTGCTTTGTACAAGGAGCAGTTGGTGGCGCTGTTTGGCTCCAGTGAGGATCTAAGACACTGAGCCCATTCATGTTTATTCTCCACCCTTTTCGACTTGCCTTTAGCTGAATCTTCATTAAACTGCTTAAGCTGTGAAGTTTTTCTTATAATTATGAAACTGAGGTCATGTCGACTTGACCAGACTTTAGGAGCACAAATTACACAGAAAGCATTGCAATAGGATACGGTGATGACGCTAATATTCCGCCTTTATAGTGGTTGATTTCTCAGGGTGTAAACGGTACCAATTAAATACACGATATTTCAGAACTATATTTTTGTTCATTCCTTTTAAATATTTCTTGTATCCTAGAGCACATCATTAAAATGAGCTACAAATCCACGTGTTTGCCGAGTTGCTGTAAATTTACACTTCAGGTAACTCGTAATGTTTTTCCTGATGTTATCTGGTGTGTTGCGTAACAAGTGGACGAGTTCATCAAGTTCCTCCAGATCCCTCAGGCAGACACAAGCAAACCTGTTGGATCACTAAAGCTACATCTGTAAGGGGTGGGGGTGAAAGTTTCTAGAAGGTTCTCTCCAATTCATGGAGTATCACTCGACTTTGATATAAACCCCAAAGACGATACTAATGTGCTAGTGTGTCCTTCAGCACTGATTTTCTGGTTTGAGCCACAAATCCTGAGTATCCACCGAACTACAGTATGTCAAGTTATTGTTTAAAATCTCTGTGATGCGTCTCCAGGACGCCTCCTTGAGGAAGGCTCTGCATATGCAACTGTCCTTAGTGGGATTTGTAGCTCTTCATTCTGCTTTCGACCACATATTTGAGCAGATTAACAGGTTACAGTATCTGGTTATTCAGTCAGAAATGATGATTTATGCTAATCAGTGAAAAAAGAATATATTCAGGCTACTACTACTACAAAAAAGACATCCATGGACTGAAACTAGAACAAAGGTAAATGATTGCTGGAAAGAGAAGCTCATTAGTGATAATAGAAAAGGAATTTTGAATTAAAAAGCTCTAGCACTGATCATTTTTACTTAATATGATCAAATCTGAGTCTGAAACAATCAGATGCAAGTTCTATCCAGTGTTTTCTTATCCATCATGTTTATCAGTATGATCAAAGCCTCATCTGTTTTGTTTAATCTATTGATTTGTGCCTCATTTTAAAAAGACAAAGCTCTATTAAAAGGGGCTATTGTGTGTAAGGCGGGGTGGCTCTGTGGCAGAACTCTCGCCTCCTGAGTGTGAGGTTACTGGTGCAAGTCTGGGCTTGGATTGTGTATGAAATGGAGGATGGCTGTAGTTAAAAAGAAAACCTGAAATGTGCCTGTAGTTGTAGTTGAACATTCTCTTAAAGCTCACTAACTCTTCTACTTCTACTCACTCCACCAAAAGGTTTCACTCACCTCAAGTCTCTGTCAGACTTTCCCACTTTCTTCACACACACACCAACTGTGAATCACACTTTCAGTACTGATATCATGGCGCTCTGCTTGAGGCTTGACCCAGTGCCTCAGAGTCTCTGAAACAACACTCAGCATCTATTATGTTCTTTATCTTAAAGCTGTGAAGAAAAAGAAAGGTCAGGATTTTAACTGTTGACCTCCAGAGTCCATGACTCTCCACACACTTCATCAGGGAGGGACAGAAATTTCTCATCTTTATTGGACTTTTGACTCGAGCCTAAATCCCAAAGACACATTTGTAAGAACAGTGATAATTCCTGTGTATTTGCTTTAAGTGCCTCATTTTTCAGGTGAAGATCCCAGTCCAACACACTGTGTCCAAACTTCTAGCTGGTGTGATGGGTTTCTAGGAAGTTCTTTCTAGTTCACACTGGGTCATTTGGCTGTTTTTTTTTTTTCTTCAATTTTACTTTTCTTTTACAGTACGCATTGCCAAACATACACATGCCCTAATCATAATGTTCTGTTGTCCATTTGTGTTAGCTGCTTTTTAGAAGTTAGTTTCTATTTAATCGATTTAAAAAGAGTTTGCAAGTGTTCACGTGGCTTTCAGGCTTCAGTAGTAGCAGTAATCTAACGCACATATTTTCAGAAAGAACATTTCTAAAAAACCTGGACACTCCACAGTTGGCAGTTTTTTTTGGCTCTCTGTAGGAACCACAGACCGATTTCCCAAATTATTCCTCAACTCCCTAGAAGAGTACGAAGTCTTAACCTGCAGCAGCACACAGGGCAGGTTGTGTCCTTTACAATAGTGGTTCTCATCGGCAGTCCTGGAGGATCTCTGCACATTTTAGTGCTTCCTCAGGTCCCAGCACACCCATATTAACTAATCAGCTAACTAACCGGCTTTAAGTGGGTGTTGTAGATCAGGGAAATACTATAATATGTAGGGATGAGGGTACAATATTCAATAACAGTGGGTACCAATATTCATGGCATCAGAATACACTTTAAAATTTATGTAATTAAAATTGAAGTAAGGTTGTGTTAGCACTATTCAGTATGTAAAAATTTGCTTTAAAAAAAAAAATGTATTCCTGTCCATGTTTCAATTTGGTTAGAGGCATTTATTTTATTATTTTTTTTACACAAAAATGATTCATGATCTCAAGATCAAAAAACACAAATGATGAAATGAGAGAGAGCTAGAGATTAAGAGAAAGAAAGAATATGACTGTTATATTCAAGTTTTCTGGATTTTTTTTTTTTTTTATTTGAGTAAGAAAATTTGAAGTGCCCGCAAAACAAACCCTCGAGAGCTGCCAGCCCAAAGTCTTCAATATTTACATCACAAACATTTACGTTGATGTTTTTCCACTCGTCTCAGCCCCGCCAAAGATTTTAGGAGTCAGTTCCAACGTTGAACATAAAAAGAGGCAACTCTCCCGGGGTTTAAGCCATTTTCGCAGTTTTTTTGTTTTTTTTAAATATTTAAAATATTTACAATCCCGCAATCACAAAACTCCAAGAGCCGGGCGTTCGAGCCTACATGAACACGGATTAGCAAAGTGAGTGAGAAAAGGCGACAAAGCAAGGATGACGAGTCGATCCTGTGAAATGTACATTCCCAACGTTATTTCTCCTGAACGATGCATGATTATTTAAAAAATAACATTAGTCTGTTACAACGGTTTGTATTCTCCACGTGAATCATGGAAGAAAAAAATGAAGGGGGAAAAAAAAAAAAAAAAAAAACAGTTCTCACTCTGCATCACTCATTGTGTTCTCGTTCCATTTAAAAAAAAAAAAAAAAAAAAAAAAAAAAAAAACCACGAAAAACATCCTGATTTCTAAAAGAATTTCCATGAGTTTAAAAAAAAAAAAAAAAAAAAACACCAATAAATACAAATACAGCAGAGAAATGTGAAACGGGAGACAATGTGGAGTGGTGCTGCACACGCTGATATGTAGGAGGATTCCA
Organism: Clariallabes teugelsi; assembly: GCA_030014215.1. Classification (NCBI taxonomy): domain Eukaryota; kingdom Metazoa; phylum Chordata; class Actinopteri; order Siluriformes; family Clariidae; genus Clariallabes; species Clariallabes teugelsi. The sequence goes on from JAQMYG010000016.1 coordinate 22,945,187, forward strand.
AACACCACCGGTTTTCTCCTGAGCTCCATCAAGTCCGGGAACGCAAGCGCATCCGTTACGGTGAGGTCGGCGTGAGTCCAGGTTTTAAAGGATGCGCAGGATCAGACCGAGGTGATGACAATCATGAGGTGAGGCGAAATGCTGGAGATCTGGTTGATGAGGTCGGGAGCAAGCCGTGAAAGGTGAGACTCTGAAAACTCACACGGAGGGAAGATCTGCAACACGTAGGCAGGCTAGGAGGAGAGCATGAGAAAAAGGGAAAAAATTATTTAAAAAAAAAAAAAGATTATGCACTTAAATTGTCACATGCTCCTCTGTGTTTTTTTTTTTTATTATTATTATTTGTTTTTGTTTTTTTTACACTTAATGTGAAACTGATTCTTTGCATTTGTTTGATGTTCGGTCATGTTGTTGGCCTTTGTGTGGTTCTTCAGTGGGAGTTTGAGTAAGATCAGGTTTCATGTGAACTTTACTGACAAATTAATTCAACTCTGAATCAACTCAACTGCAAGATGTGAATTTAACTGACTAAACAAACCCAAGGAGCTGTAGCACTGCACCAACAAACAAAAAGATAAATCATAAATATCCATAAATGAGTTGTTTAGCAACTAAAAGATATTACAGCGAGGGGTAGAACACGACAGGGTTTCATTCAAACAGACCAACCTTTAAATGTAAGATAAAATAAGTGAGAAAAACTAAAACACCATATGCACACACCTGATTGGAGCCAGGATTGGGGACGTTGATGATACCTGCAGCCAGTTTGGCTTTCAGGTAGTTAATAAAAGCTGATTTCAGCACTTGTGTCTGCGTCACCACGTCTTCCTGATTTAAGCCGCAAGGCATTGCAAGCAGGAGGCAGAATTCACTCTCGCCCTAAAGACAACATGTGGGAAAGTGGTGAGGCACACATAATGACCGGGTAATAAAAAAATGTATTAATTAAAACATACCTACACATAGGCTTTTATCAAATTGCTAATATTATTACATGAACATATTTTGAGATTTTTTTTGTGGCTGAATAGAATTTCTTAATTTATTTTAAATTGTGGATTATCCAGAGACTTACAGTCATTCTGCGAGCTACTCCTTCAAGCTGTTGTGTTTCCAATCTCATCCTCTGGACAATACGCAGAGGAGGTCCAGTCTCTGGGACAGGAAGTGACCGCAGGCCAAGAGACTTGTTTCCACACACAAAATGCAACTGGACTGCAGCAGTTTCATTTTTCAATGCCAGCAAACCTTGCCACACGATAGGATACCTCTGTTCAAGACAAAAAGAAAGAAAGAAAGAAAAACCGCACATCAGCCCTTTGGTTTAAGTAAATTTTTAATAGCCCCAGCTACAGATGTAAAATTATTTTCCCACCACCTTAAAAGTGTCCTTGTGTCTTACCGTAAGAAGCTGTACCATGTTGATTTGCTGGTGTCCAACATGCTCGACTTGATTTTCAGTCTGAGCTTGGTTGTGATCAGATTCTTGAGCACCCTTAATAAACAAAAATAAAAAAAAATGCCAACAATAATTAATTTTAGTGCAATGCAGACATAAAATTGTACAGAAAATTGTCCAAGCTTTCATCTTGCCTGTGATGGAGTGATGTTGCGAGGAGGTTGGCTGATCCCCATAGGTGAATTTTCGGAAAACTGCGAGTGCACATTACGCAGGTTGGAGTACATGTTCGAATATTCCGAAAAGGGTGGCCCTGAGGTGATCAGCTGTACTCGCTTAGGAGAGGCCATGGCAGGCACTGTACCACGAATTCCCAGCATTCCATCTTTCCCAGGGGGTGGTGTGGCCCTCTTTATTTCTGACTGCTTCAGCGCATCCTTGTCAGATATACCTTTCTGCAAAAGGTGTGCCCGTGGAGAAAGCGAGGCTGTAATGTTGGTTGGCGTTGAGGTGGGAGGGACAGCCTCTGCTATATGCCCCTGGTGCAGCTCGGCAGCCGGACGTTCCCCCTGTGGATGGTATATCAGCATGCGCATATCTCTTGGTTGTATGCTAAACCTATCCATTGCGCTGTGAAGTGCACCGCGGTATTCTGCTGGTATTGAATCCGGTTTGAGTTGAGTCGCCGGCGGCCTTGCAAGCGCCTGATGAAAGCGTCTGGCTGCTTCCTCCTCGCTTGCTTCATGACCTCTTGCGCTGGCCGGGTTGACTTTGAGAACCATCTCTCTGTTCCCCACAGTCTGAGGAGACGTGGGGCGCTGTTGCCCAGGTGCCCAAGATGAAGCAAGGCCGTCAGGGTGAATTCCATAGTTCATCACTGATAGCGGAGGTGTGTTGACTCGTACGTCTCCCTGAGAAAGGTGACCCATGGAAATGGCCTGGCCCACGCGATGAGGCGACATTCTGCCAAGGCTTCCGTGTGTACTATGAGGAGGCATAATGACTGACTGTTCAGAGTGGTGCACACCAGGGACATACTGGGTCATGGTGGGTAAACCGGTTGGTAATACCATAGACACACCTTTAGGAGATGAAGAGCCAATCGGAGAAGACACTTTGGCAAAAGGAGAATGGGGGTGACCGGATTTCCGTGGTGAGCGGGGTTCCTGTTTGGTTTGAATATGTGAGGTGGCTCTGTCCGTAGACGTGCCAGGTATGAACCCAACGTGATTGCCACCTGTAGAAGGAAGGTGAGGACTTATGGCAGGACTTATGGTAGACACCCAGGCAGACTTCACATTTTCCACATTAAGTGGTTCGCTTCCTTCTCCTTTCTTTGGATGCTTCATCAGCATTGTGTATTCTGAGGGATGGAAACCCATTACCTGTGATGGGCCAGGTGTCTGCTGTAATCTCTTCACAACCCCGCTTTGCACTGGAGGGTACGAGTCTAATTTATCTGAACCAGATTCATGCTTAGTGGATACATTTGTCTGCGTCTTCAGGGAATGAACATGGTCTGCTGCAGGTACTGAACTTTTAGCCATATCTCTTTGGGATGAACTGTAAAGGTCCTGTTTGATCTGAGGCATCGTCACTAGCTGCGGAGATTCTATGTCCACTGCACTGGGTGGTGGAATTTGACTGATTTTTGCACTAATTCGTTGTCGTCCCTCAATTTTCTGTCCCGAGTGACTCAGCACTACAACCCCCTCAGAGGTGTTTACCCTAAGACCAGTAGTGGGGCCTGTACTAAGGGATGTGGTCTCCACTATATAGCGACCCGTATTCCCACCCTCCTCTCCAACAGTTGGTCCATGGTAAGTGCTACTTTCCTCCAAGCTGGTCTGATACATCTGTTTTGGTGCCTGCTTTTCCACAAATGGGTTTGCCATTGGAAGACTGGGTTTCTCCTCGGATTCAGGGGGGTTGCAAACTCGACTGATGACAGAGGTGGCAGTGGAGGCAATGACAGAAATAACAGATTTCTCATTAAAGACTTGCTTTGTCTCCGGGGATGGTAAAGATGTCGGTCCGCGAACTACTGGCTGAGCTGGAATAGAAGGTTGCCTGTTTTCATGCAGTGCACTTTTGACATCACTTTCCCTCAAATGCATGCTTGCAGAAGTAGCACTGACCTCCGAGATTGGGATACCTCTTGGTTTTGCAAGAATTTTCCGCAGATCGCTCGTGTTACTATCATGGGCAAAGGAATCAGACAACAATGTTGGGCTCTCTGTTGGAGTTGCGGGAGAGGTTGAAGGAGAGACTACCGCTGTCTCTTTAGGCTGACTCAATCTGTCTGTGGGGGAAACGGAAAGTCTACTTGGATGTGAAGGTTTGAGGCAAACACTTGTGGGAGAAAGGGAAGGAGAGGTACACTCATAAGGATTAAGCTGAGGTCTGAGTGATGATGGGCTTTTGCTTGCTGCTGGACTAGATGATTTTGGCAAGTCAGGCTGCTCTTTAAGAGCACTCTCAATCACTTTAGGAACTTCAGGGACAATATTAACAGCTAAATTGGAATCTTGCTTGGATAAGGGGGCAATTACAGCAGCAGCACCGGTGGGTGAAATCTCGGCAACTGCTGTGGATGTTGGTTCTGGGGACTTAACGGGAAGATTTTCAGGCTCCATAACCACCTCTTTGACAGCTTCTTTTTTGCTTGCAGCAGCCTTTTGGCCTTTGGCTCTCTTCTGGACTTTTGGTCTTCCTTTACCACCTTTTCTCGGCGTCCCTATGTTTGATAAGTCCTCTTGAACAGCGGTTGGGTTGCTGCCTACAACTTTGGCATCTGGCACTAAAGTTTGAACACCTGGGTCCGGATCTACAACAGTACTGATAACTTGGTCTTGTGGCAAGCCGCAAGACATGTCTTCAGACGTGATTGAATCAATAGCAGCGGCAAGTTCTGTTTCACTAGCAGGATTAGCAGGCTTGTCTTCTTCACGCCCCTCTACAATTTCAGATAAAGGAGCTTGGGATTCAGTTGAGTTCTTGAACTGAAGTAGAGGCGGGCCTTCTGTAAGTTTGGCAATGTTTTCCACGGCTTCTTCAAGCTCCATCTGGCGAGATAATGCCTCATGTGGATCCTTGACATTTGGAGGTGTTGTTACTGACTCTTTATTACCATCTTCCTCTATGGTCTCTTTCTCAAATCTATGATCTGGCACTTGCTCTTTAGGCGATGTTCCTGACCCGACCTTTTTAGGTCCGTCATCATGCCCTGATTCGTCCTCCCCAGTTTGTAGCATCGCTTTTACCTCGGTCACATCAAGCCTGATTCTGAGGTTTTTGAGAACAAGAGACTTATCCTCGGTCATTAGCTTTGAAGTACAAGTTATCCGAGTAGTTTTAGTTTTCGTGCTTTTGTCCAAAGGTGACTGCTCTTGAGCAGTCTCTCCGAGTTTATCTTGGCTTCCAATAGTGCCTTCTATTTGAGTAATTCTGTCTTTTTCTTGTTTTGTTTCTAAATTGCTTAGTGGTTTATGCTCCTCCTTTGGCTCATTCGCTGCTAAAGGACCACTATCCTGCTGGCCACTGCTGTCCTGAGAATCCACGTCCACCTCAGTAGGAGGTACTGCGTCAAATGTTTTATCAAATTTGTCTCCTTTTTTTGCTAATCCAGCCCCAGTACCTTGATTTGCAGTTTTGTTTATGTAAGGGGAATGTTTGCCTTTGCCTGTCTTGGTTACAGTTTCACTGTTTCCACTTTCATTGACATCAAACTCCTTAATCTCAGCTACTTTTGAGCGCTCGCTCTTGCAAGCTGAAAAATCCTCTCCTTGTCGTCGATTTTTAGGTGGACGTCCCCGCCGTGGCGGTGGCGGTACCGGAGGATTGTCTGGTTCTGCTTGCTGTTGCCCTGCTTCTTTGTCTACAACACGCTTGCGTGACCCACGAGGTGACTCCACATCCTTTCCAGTTTGTGGTGTAGATTCATCTTCAACCGGGGTGGCATAAACAGAGCGTACATTTCTACGCCTTGCTCTCACAGGGGGAGTGTTTTGTTCTACATTTTGTTCGGTCTCAGGACTATGAATGGGTGATTTTCCAGGCAACTTGGCATCCAAAACTGCTTTAGAGGAGTCCACTCTTGGAGAAGAGGAGCGTTTTAGTTTTTCTCTATCGATACGTTCACTTTTGCGAGTACTCTGTTTATCTGGTGTGTTTGATGGGGTCAACGGGGCTGTTGGGGTTGTTGGCGAGGCCTTTCCCTTCTTGTTTCTAGACCTTGGAGGAGGAGATATTGGTTCCTCCACCATATAATTGTCCACACATTTTGAATCAGTCTCTTTCGCAGGAGATTCAACTTCCATAGGAACAGGCTCTGATTTCTCTAATCTTCCTTCACCTTCATCTACAATCATAGGAGATGGAGGGTTTTGTACTTCAGGAATCTCGGTTTGAGGCTCAGATTTTGGTTCACATATAATTTGCAAGTCAGTAGTACGTTTCTCGCTACTGGAGCACTGCTCAATGTCTCCGTCATTGGTCAGTTCCAACTCTTTATTAGGACTAGTTTTAATTTCCTTCACTAAAGTCTTTGAGTCCTGGGATTCAGATCTACTTGACTCAGGGGGTTCTTGAGGCAGTGCATTTGTCAAGGAGACTAAAGGCTGTTCAGATTGTTTTTCTTCTTTCACAGAAAGACAAAGTTGTTTAGGGGCAGATTCTTCAACATTACAAACTTCCCGCTGAGGCGACGTCTCCTTAAGTGTCACAACAGGTGCTGACATGAGAATTTCTTGAACAGGAAGAGGTTGAATGATTTGCATGGGGCTTGGCTGAGGGGCTTGTACAGGGCTGACTGGTTTAATCTCAGCTGGTTTCATTTCAGCTGGTTCAACCACACTGCGTTGCTCTTCCTCCTGTGTTTTATCAATGACTTGTCCATCAGTGCCTTCCTCTTTTTTGGTTTCTTGCTGAGACTGCTCTTTTCCTTTCTGTTGCTGCAGTCTTGTTAACTCTAAAAAGCGTTCATGGAAGAGGACTACAGGTTCAGAATCAGGCTGACTTTCATTTTGGCCTTGCTGGTTAGCTGGAAAGCCTATGCCATGCTCAGGGTCTTCGTGCTTTCTTTCAAGATGCTGAAGACGCCTCGAGTCCTGTTCAAAGATAGAGCTGTGAAGAAAGCGAGAGGCAAAGAGCTCTCGACGCTCTTGCTCTTCTGGTTTCGGATCTTCCTTCCGATCATCTAGTTTATCCTCGGACTCGCTTCGTATTTTCTTCTTCTTCATGTACCATGAAGGAGTCGGTCGTGGAGTTGACTCGACCTTTTCTGTATCTTTTCTGCTTCTAAAACTGGCAAAATGAGAATCGCTGTCCAGAAAAGACCAATTGTCTTCCCTTGAAGAGGATAAGGACTTTGCTCGCTCCAGCAATGCTTTAGTGTCTGGTGTAATTGTCTGATCGAGTGCAATTGAACAAAACTTGTTCCTTTCCAGTGAGTTGGTTAGCTTTGATTCTGGTAACCTGTCTCCACGATGACGTTCAGGGAAGGATACTGAGGTTGAGGGCATGAGAGAATTTGGTTTGTGTTCTCTATCTTCTTCAGAGTCAGAGCGTACTTCACCGGGCTCTAAATCAGGCCAGAGTCTGTAATCCAAATACGATCGATTAAGGCGTCTTTTTTCTGAGCTCCTTGAAAAGTCAGGCAGCAAGTCTTGTTTTAGCCGACTTTCCCAACGTCTTTGCTCATCATGTTGGGATGTGCTTAACTTGGACACTTGTGGAGGATGTACACGTTTAACCACGTCTATGTCCTGATGAGAACTGTCCTCATGTTTAGGTGGTTCTTTTACATCTTTCACAGTAATTAGTTGAGGAACGTCTGTATATTCTTCCTCTCCAAGTTGAGAGGCATTAAATCTGGGCGAGTTTATGGTCCATTCAGACTCTTCACTCTTCGGCCGGAAAATCCTGTATACCCGTTCTCTCTTGGTGCCAACCTCGAGGTCCAAGTGATCTTGTTTCTTGCTTTTAGTCGGTGGAGAGTTATCAGTGACATCCTGTGGTGGCTTGCCTACCTCATGCACCAAGCTGCGGTGTTCAAAATCTTCTGGTTCAACACACTGAGGAGTTTCTGGCTTTCCTGGTTTGTCAGGCTCTTGGAGCTGCTGTCGAAGTCTTCGGTTCTGCTCCATTTGCTTTCGATAACTCTGAGAAAGATCTATGTCCAGTAACTCTTCTCTGCCTTTGTTGTCCTTCTCTGGCGTTCCGTCGTTGGAGAACGGCCTTGATGCGCTTGATCCAGACTGAGATTTTAAATCTAAAGACTCCACGTTAGTCTCAGAATGCTCTTCCTGTCGTCCAGAGGGGTTTTGGGAATCAGCTCGGTGATCCAATTCGTCCCTACAATGAGTCACCACCCTCTCTGATTTGGACTTAGAATGTTCTCTCTTCTGTGCATCTTTTTCTAATGTTTTCCCATCGCTTTCTCCTTCTTTTGAATAAGAAGCTCCAACATCTGGAGGTTGGCTAACCACTGTGCTCTGTTCTTCCTCAAGACGACCCCTCTTCTGTTTGTTGGTTTTGCCGGGATCACCAAAGCGTCTTTTTCGTGCCGCAAGTCTATCAGAATCCAAAAGCGGATCTTTCCCTTCGTTTCCAACTTCTGATTTAAGGTGTTTCTTTGACCTCCCTTTATTATCTCGATCCACTGAATCAATTTTAGCACCGTCAAGCCTTTCTTTTTGTGACTCCAGACGAGACATTGGATCCGAAGGGGAAGGTTCGCCTTCACCTTTGTGCCTCTGCCTCTCTGAGCCCTCCACATCTGAACCTTTCGCTTTCCCAGAATTTGAGTCCTGGCTGGGCTCTCGGTCTGCTTCAGAATAAGGTACACTAGGGGACTGCACTTTCCCCCTTCTCGATTTTGTTTTCTCACCCTTCTCTCTGTCTGCTTTTTCTTTGCGTCTGCCGCGCTTGCTCTTTTCTGTTCCACTCGCACGGTCAGCCTCGGCCTGCTCCACTTCTCTGTCCAGACTATCGGTTTTAAAATCCATTGGAGACTTTTCAGACTTTTCAAACTGAGGAGTTGGCGATAAGGAGCTACAGCTCCCACTTCTCTCAGATGAGTGCCTGTACACACGTCGCTCTGCTTCCCTTGAGACGCGCTCAGATGGTGAAGGAGAGGCAGAAGGGGTTATGGGCCGGCGTGGATGAGACGGGCTCCATCTGCTGCGGTCAGCCTCAAAACGCTCGCGTTCTCGCTCACGTTCACGCTGGATGTAGCTATATTTTCTGATATCCTGTTCAAAAGGGTCTCTGTAATCTCTGTAATCACGAGGGTCTTCATGATAGCGTGGGTCATAGTGGTCACCTTGGTAATGGTCTAGTTCTGGATAACGTTCGCGGCTGCGAGCGGGATACTCTCGTCGTGGGTCCTCGGCATAGATTCCTGGCGCACGAACATTCTCATAATACGCCCTCTCAGCTGAGAATTCATGATATGACGGTCTTCGGTCGTCCCTGGCAACGTGAAAGGAGTGAAGGTCAATAAACAGTTATATCTGATGTGTTCAACAAAACTCTGTCTTTTATACTCATGAGAGGAATCTTTTGTAAAACGTTACCTTCGTTCAGCTGGGATTTCATAGAAGTCACGCATATCTTGCCCTGATGCCTGCATAGAGCGGTAAAATGCCACCTGGCTCTCCTGACTGGCGAAATCAACCTGCAGAGAAGAAGCACATACCTAAATCAACGGGTACAACCAGCAATATCTTCCCATGCTTGAACCTCATCCGAGACAACAAGACAATCAGCTGCTACCTTGATTTTGTTGCCACCAATCTTCCATCCTTTGGTCTCTCTTACAGCTGCTTGTGCAAAATCTGTATTGTTGTATAGAATAAGAGCCATCCCTTTCAATCTGTCAAAAACAACCTGCAACACACCAAGACATTTAAGCATGGTTAGACACTATGCAAAGGACAAAGGCAAATGCAATGAGAACCGTAGGCATCGGTTATGTAAAGTACCTTCACCACGTGTCCATAGCGACAAAAATGGCGCGTAAGGTACTGCTCTGTGATGTTAGAGGACAGACCGTCTAACCATACGCAGGTCGTAGGCATACTCTTCCCAAAGCCAAGCTGCCAAAGACAGATGGAGAGCAAAACTGAGTGATGGTGGGTACATGGGATTATAGATTTCAGATTAATAGAGTAGCTGGGAAAAATACCTTCAGACGATTGGCACCTAGATATTCTCCATCCATTTTCTTAATAGCTTTACACACACTGGCAATGTCAGAGTATTGCACAAAGGCATACTGGGGGACGCCGTTAACCCTTTTAATATCGATATCCTAAAAAGAATAAAAGCAAAAACAGAAAGATGAGACAAGAACACCAGGCTAAACCTTGTAATGTGACAGAGGGAAGGGCAGGGTTTTCATCGGGGACAGGGTCAGTAAATACCTGAGTCAGCTCATCAAACACTTACCACTATTTCTCCAAAGCGCTGAAACACATCAAGCAGCTGCTGGTAATTAGTTGTTTTCTCCAAATTTCCAATAAACAAGGTTCTGGTTGCCTTTGGGTGAAACTCGTCGATGCGCCCATCCAATGGCCGGAACTCATTCTCGCTTTCCGTCTCTGTTAGAAACCAAAGTGTGAGCCTCAAACACCAAGCTTGAAAAAAATGCAAAATCCCTCTCCCCAACACTCACCAGGGCCATTCCATGCCGTCACTTCAATCAGCATACCAAAGAAGAGCTTTCCTTTGGACACACTGAGTGCTTTCTCCTGGTCTTCCTGCTGTCTGAAGAACACCAAACCGTATCGCTCCTCTGAAGCTCCGTGGATCTGCACCGACGTGACCTTGCCATACTTCTTAAACTCGTGGAAAAGTCCATCTTTCAGACTTGTGTCTGAGGAACAAAATACATCAGGTCACTGATCTCTGATTACTGAAGGAAAAAGACCCATCTCAACTCGCAGTTTTTAGTACCAACCTGTGGATCGTACAGGGAGGTTCTGGACTCTGATGCCAAAACTTCGACGTGGTTCATCACAATCCAGAGACAGTGGAGGAGGAGCTGGAGGTGGATGAGTGGCCGCGGACTGAACAGAGCGTGCTCGTGACCCCTCGCTAGAACTGCTGTTGGAGTCACTGCTGCCAGGGGACAGAGAACAAGACTACCTTCTTAGAACACACTCAAGCAGTACATAAAGACCTATCCAGGTTAAAGAACCCAAGCAAGTTGCTAGGAAATAAACACTTATTTATCATAGAAGGAAGTGAAATGGTTATTCCGCACAGCAATGCACAAAACCTCTCTTCTTTTACAGTAGTCTGGGATAGACAGTGGAATGTTAAAGTATACTCTTAATGCCTCATCAGCTGCATTTATGACTCATCAACTCAAAACTGTCAGATCGTTACACCCCAATTGAAGACCTAGTCATAGACCCTGTCCGAAGGAAGAAATCTACCTACCTGCCACTTCCAGTACTGCTGGTGCTGCTGACTGAATCAGAGCTGGACGATCGGCTTCGGGAACGTGAACGTGGACCCCTGCTTGGAGAAACAGGAGCTCTTTTTGGGGAATGGGGGGCTTTGGGGGTCTGTCCCGTGGTCCTTTGTGGAGAAGGGTGTCGTGATTGCGAGGAATGAGAAGATCGACTCCGGCGATGATGGTAAGTCCGATCGACGCGTCGTCCCCTATCGTCGCGGTAAGGATCCCGACGAGCGGAACCAGACAAAGTGAAGGGATCACGGATTCGAGACTCAAAATGAGATTCTGTCGTGTCAAAGCCCCCGCTAATAGCACTAACTGCAGGGCTGGCTCCAACTCCAGAGGCAAAAATGGCACGGTCTCGGTAATAGTCCGTGTTGTAGTGCCGTGGCCTATCAAAAGTGCCACTGCGTTCGTGGTGTCCATACGGATTGTGCTCATATGCACGATCCCGAGTGTCTGTAGTGCTGCGAGAGGGACAGAAAGAGATTGAAAAGAGAAAAAAACTTTTTTTAAATCAAGTAAAAAAAAGAAGAAAAAAAAAAAAAGAAATTTCATGCAAAAGTACATCACGTAAACATTCTCAGTAAAGATCACGTTAAACTTCAACCAACAGCCAATCTTAATTCCCACAATTCGCATAAATGTCCAAAACAATTTGAACACACACAAATACACATGTTGGATCAAACAGCTAGTTTTTGTGTGCCTGATCATGAGTCATCAGTAGAAAGAATAAAAAATGATTAATTTAGTTTTACGAATAAAAAATGATTCATTTAGTTTTAAGTATTTCCTTTTCCTTTGCCTATGTAACACAACAATGCCGAGTGTATTTACTGTGTTTGGTGTCTAACAGACGTGATGACGTTCTGATTACATTCACTGATACATTACTGATTACGTTCGTCCTTAGCACAGAGAGAGAGAGGATATGGGGTGTGGCCTAATGTTAGATGGCAGGGCAATATTTTCCAAGTCATTTGGATGCTAATGTAATACATCGGAGTTAGACACAGATTTATATATTACATTTTTTAGGTTTAATTATGAGAATTTCTTTCAAACGTGCAGTTTGCATGAGACCAGTGTAAACACTGCCTATGTCGATCTCTACACAAAAACTGAAACTAAAAAAAACTTTTGCGAAAATCTTTTGTCTTGTAAATATCTGAGAACAATACACTAAACAACGGACACCACTACCTGTCTACTCGCAGGCTAGCAAAGTCAACCAACCAATTCACAATTCACAAATACAACTTAAACTACTCATTCAGTTTTAAAGAGCTAAATAATCCATTCTGCTGAGGTCTATTTAACAGCTAACAACATTACACACAGAACAAATGTTCATGGACTGTTGGATATTGTTTATTGGTATATTGCAGGGATGTTCAGATGCAGTCCTGGAGAACCAGGATCCAGCAGAGTTTGAAGATTTGTCTGCTTAAACACTGCTGATTCAAGAAAATCTGTTAACTGCCGGGTTCATTGGGTTTGTTCACATGCTGATGAATCAAACTATGCTGGAGACGGGCCCTCAGGACCAGAACTAAACTCCCCTGGTATAGTATGTTGGTCTAGAAATCTTAAAATCACATACCAAAATGTATCAAATAATTTACTTACTATTAAATAAATTTATAAGAATGCCATCAAAACTTAAAGCAAAACAAACATATATTTTAATGCAGTTTTATTATATAAAGGAGTGTTTTAATATTTAGACTTCTTAATTAAATATTCTCTTAATTATTTTACTTGTTTTGACACAGTGACTCTCAAAGGATTTTTATATACAATGTTAATAACATGGTTAATATAGACAAGACACAAATTTATGGTTTCCTGCATTATGTTCTTTTTTATACTCAATTTAAAAAAAAAAAAAAAAGAGAGAGAGAGAGGGGTTTTACTGTGAAGAAACTATGAAGGATAAATTTTCTTCTCTGTCCTGTGTATTATTTTCAATATTCATTATGTGAATAACTATTTGTTCTAGCCCAGGTAGTTGCTTGTGTGGTCTTTTACCACAGTTGGACTATCTTCTATATTCATTCATTTCATTAATTTCAAAACTCATTTAACTGAAAAGATGTTTCATAAACATTTCCACAAACTTTATAAAAGTAGAACTTTAAGTGTACAGCAGATCCGTTTAGGAGTGGTGTCACAGACTCGGAAGAACGCTCTAACTGCCACCTTACACATACACGAGCTCACAGAAGTCCATGACTGTCTACTGGCTCTACGATCAATCTGGGATTCTGAGGAAAAAATTCAATACAGTGATATTTGCTTTTCGAGTCTGGCTTAGTAAGGGTATTTTAGTTGTCCCCGATATTACACTGACATGTGTTAAACATCTTTTTGAATTTACTGATATTTAACAATTAGATTTAAGGACAAATGTTCATAGATAAATCCAGGTTTAGTGGAGCTACTGAGTGTGAGTGTTTTTCTTCTTCTTCTTCATTGCTATTAGTTCCTTGTGAAAATTCATGCTCTCCAAAATACTAAAACTAGCTATTATCACTTAAAACAATGCCAGAAAAACAAAAAAAGTAAAAAATAAATAAATAAAATAAATAAAAAAATAACAGCAGCAGTAAGAAGTGACACTGGGGAGAGAAGAAACAGGAGAAGGACAGAAACTCAAACACAGAAAAAAGAAAGGAAAAAAGGAGTGTTAATGACACACGCTATCAGCTCAGAAAGAAACCGTGAGGTCTTTCTGTCCTAACAGGCAGTGTGTGTATTTATTTATTTATTGATGTGTTATTAAGCTTAAGCTCTAAAGTTAGTGTAAATGGGAAAAGGAAAATAAATTAAAACAAATAAAAAACAGAAAAGCAATATCTGGGTTAGATAAAGAAAAGCACAGAAGGTGCATGAGGCAGGGCAATACCAACCTTTTTCACAGCAGTAATTCAACCTACATATTCCAAACACACTATAGGAGGGCGAATGTGTGAGCCAAAAACACAGAGGCCAAAAAGGGTGACTGAAAAAACAAAACAAAACAAAAAAAAACATTAAAAAATTATGAGGTAAAGTGCGCATTGTTGCTGTCACGAGAAAAAAATCCTTCACGGATGAGAAAGAAGAATATCCAGACAGGACAGATCTACTGCGAGGAGTGCAACTTCTCAAATAAATTCCAAAAAAAAAATTATCCTGACAGGTGTGCAGAGTTAAAAAAAAATAATAATAAAAAATCCGGGAGTGAGAGTTTGGAGAAAAGAAAAATGTACAGGCGATATCCACATTTCAATCAGAAGTAAATCCATTAATCGGTTTCTGGGTGGGACGAAACCGATTCTTCATATCAACAAAAAGAGGATTTCTGTCCGTGCTGAAAAATAAAACAAAAAACAGTAATTCCAGTCTGTGATCGCAGCTTACTTCCATTAAACTTTTTTGGGGAATTGGACAGACTTTGGGATATTCCTTTATTTTAAAGCCAGGACGTGTGTTAGCGGAAATCCTCAGCTTTGTCCATGTTTGTCCACTCAATCCGACTCCAGTACATCCACATTCACACTCAGGTTAAATCCAAACTCGGCTAGCAGTCCAACAGTGTATACATCCCAAAAAATTGCAAAAAGAGTTAAAGTATATGGTTAGATCCGTGACTTAAAGTATCTTCGATTATCCAAATCTGTACTTCTTCTGCGTTTCGATCTTCTGTGTTAGTCCTGTCTGGTGTTTAGTCCCAGCCCTAATGTGACTAGCAGGTGGAAAAGTGATGAAAAATGAAGGCCCTGACAGCGTTAGCGCGTAACTCCACACACACAGACCGCCAGGAGCTCACACCATCGCCTCACCTTTCTCTCGACTTCTCTTCAACCAGAAGCCCACTTTTAAAAACCTTTTCTTCTTTTTTTTTGGACTCCGTCCTAAATCCAAACCGGTGTGATACACATCCAAAGTTTGCCACAGCACCATGAGAGACAGAGTTAGCACAATGACCAAGATGGAAGATGGAAAAACAAATGAAAACAAAACCAAAAAAAAAAAAACCCAAAAAAGCTGATTCTTGAGGAGAGTTTTGGATGAAACTACTTTTGTGTTAAAATAAAAAAAAAAAAGAGCAAAACAGAAATAAGAAACAAAACAAAAAAAAAAACAAAAAAAAAAAACTCACATCACGTACGTACTTAATCCATTAATGGCATGGGAAATACTTCCACACAGGTGATCCCAGGAAGTACAGGTAATATCCAACACTCTTGAAGGGGGAGGAAAGGAACGCCTAATATCCAGAACTCACCGGATATCCGCAAATCGATCGTAATATCCAAACTCACTGGGATATTTTCCACACAGGTAATATCCAGCTCGGAGGAAGGATATGGCACACACAGTAATCCCAATTATTTGAAATACACACCTTAGAAATCCACACATTCTTAAAATCGAGACAAACGAGATTCGTATGGATAATTAATTCCATGAGCGAAGTCGGGCCTCAGAGCAGAATGCCGTCCCTAGATAATCAAAAAACACAACGGCCTTTCGATTTTGTTTTTAAACCAGACGAAAACCTGAAAGTGTTGGGAAAATGATTTAATTTTTTGTTTGTTTGTTTGTTTGTTTTGACACCACGGTCCCCCCCTGCAGGTCGAAGGGAGACTGCGTCCACTTACCCGTCTAGTCTGCGCTCATAGCGTCCCTCCCTGGTGTGAAGAGACACCGGGGGCCCATAAACGGGACCCACAGCAGCTCTCGAGAAAGTCGCAACGTCCCTGGTGTGACTGCTAGACGGCGGGTTGTCGTCCAGACCCCGGACCGAGCTGGGCACCGAGCCGGGCTCGTTGTAATCAGTGCGAAGGTCTCTGTCGCCCATTTTGTTGACGGCGTTGTGCGCCTTCTGGGCGCTTTTGATGTCGACGAAATCCACGAAAGCTGCCACACCACCTTCCGAACCTCGCTTACGGAGGACTTTGACGCTCTCCACACGTCCATACCTGCGCGCACACACACGACAAACAGACACACAACAAACAAGAAAAACAGACATTAAATCATTTTATGTTCTTAAGCAGCAGATATAACCGTTACACTGCATGTCTTAAAGCTGTACTGTATACACAACATACAAATATAGTCTTTTTTAATTGTTTAGGTTCAGTTTTTGTTGTTTTGCAGCTACAAACAGGAGCACATGGGGGAAATGCCCTTGTCCTTCTTCCTCCTCAATAAGTCTCTCTCTATCACACACACACAATTTTAAACCTATTCTCAATCCTGTAGCTACCTTTCAAAGAGGAAATGTAATAGTGGAATTATAAACTCCCTAAAATCATTACTTGAACAGTGTGAATGCTGAAATGCTTAAAAAACAAAGAAAGTTCTAGTAAACGTTTTCTCTGGTGAACGATAGCATTAAGTTGAACCGAAAATATTTTATAAATATATATATATATTTATTCCAGTATTTACACTGATTTAAACGCGAATATGAGTTTTTTAATACAAAACTGGATCAATGAGAGCCAACTATGATTAATCAAATAAACCTAAATGTCCTGGGAAATGATGAATTTCTTAGAAAGCGAGCTGATTAGCATGCTAATGTTCCCTAACGTTAGCTTCAGTATGCTAGCGCGCTTAGCTTAGCTATCCAGGCAAACCTCGCGATAAAACTCACACGCGCGTAAAACAATACGCGTTATAAAACACCGATCCGGTTAAACACCACGCAGGGAATCTAAACTAAACACTGAAATATGGTTGTGAAGTGAATGAAGGGAATAATCGTTAAAGCATAATTCGAGTTTTTTTTAATCGCCGCGCCGTTATGCTAGCTAACTAACTAGCCGATTAGCCAGCTCCAAGCACAAGCTAACCGGTGAAATAAACATCATTAATTTTGCAGAAACGACAGCTTTATTATGTATTTTTCTCAACAATGCGATTAGAAGTGACCTGTGAACTCGTGAGGTGTAAACTGTGAGTAAACATCACGTTGTTTTTGTTTTTTCCGAGTAACGCGGGCTAAACCGAGGCCCCGGGCGAGCTAACGTTAATTAAAAAAAAAAAAAAAACACTCACCGTTTAAAATATTCGACAATTTTTTCTTCTCGAACATGTTCGGGTAAATTTCCCACCCAGAGGTGTCTGGTTTCCCGAACCATCCTGCGTGTCCCCCTCGCTGTTCATGCACATAAGCGGTTCCACCTCTGTCTGTATGGATGTCTGTAATATCTAGAGGGTTTCTTATGTATATTTAATCTGACCGTCGGGGGGAAAATCCGCGTTTCCAAAATGAACGCCGTGAGAAAAAAAAAAGCTCCTTTTGGCTGCTGCGTCTTAACGCGAGCGTGTGAACCCGAGACTGAGCGGGAGCGCGCAAGGCGTGTGAACTCGACCAAACGTGGGCCGGGAGCGCGCACGTCTTTCGGGTTCCTGTTTTTGCCACGCGCCCCCGCGCGCGCTCTCGACGCGACGACGCAACAGAAAATGTCGCTTCGTGTAAACAACCGACGACGAAATAAATGGGCACGTTATTAGTCAGTAAAACACGGACACACAGGCAATTATCGCTCGAGTATAAACCATGACACGGACGAACACGTGATCTCACCTCACAGCGATATAGTTTTTTTTTTTATTATTCGTTATGTTTTACCTCAACGCGTCACAATAAAAAAGATTGTAATCATTAGATGAGCGTTTAAACAGTGATTCAAATGTTCACGTGTAAAATGTGAGAAAGAACTCTTTTACAGTAACCACAAACATGTTTAAGCAGTGGCGGCTGGGGATAAAAAAACATTTTGGGGTTGGGGGCGCAAACAAAATTAAAATTAAACTTTTAATAATGGCCTGTAAATAGCCATAAGAAGTGCTGGAGAAGCACCGAGTGTAAGCTCGGCCGTGATCACGTGACTGCTGCTTAATTAGAAAATCAGGTCGATCTGCTCCAAGCTCTTTAACTTTTTTTTTCTTCATTCTATCGCCTTGCGAAGGGGAATTTTAGCAAAGAAATTACAGATTTTTCTTTCATATTTAGCTGGCTTCCATGTCAATCACTATTAACTAACATTAACAATCTGCTGACCGTTAAGTAAGACTCGTTGAGAATTGTCCAATGACATGAGGCCAGATATTCTTTTTTTGCATTTTCCCAGATTTTATCCCTAACCATGTCGTGACCGTTGGGTGCGGCGTAACACACTCAGAGGACAGCGCTATCAGCTCACTCCGCTTGCGTGAGCTTATAGACGCCCCTGACGTTGGCTGTAGACTCGTGATCAGCCCCAAGCATGATTTGAAAAATCCAATTAGAGCTCAGCCTCAAATCACATGCTTTCAAAAATGTGCCTGCCTACATAGACACTCGTTTGTCCAGCGCCTGCGTACACGAACACAAATGAACGTAATACAGTTTAGATTTTTTTTAGATTCTTATTGACCGGCCGCCACTGTGTTTAAAACTAATTAGTCTTTTTTTTATCTGAAAATTGTTTATGAGCGTTTCTGAAGTCACGTGACTAGGGCTACTGTCTCAATGTAAACAAACACCTGCACCAATAGATATTAAATAGAAAAGATAAAGTGAATATTTTTACTGGGATTAGT
>JAQMYG010000016.1:22992756-23002951 GCA_030014215.1 Clariallabes teugelsi
TAAATTTAAATCATGTTTTTATTAAGTACTCGGTATCGGTATCGGCGAGTACTGAAATTCAAGTACTCGTACTCGTACTCGTTTTCCAAAAAAGTGGTATCGGTGCATCCCTAATTATTATACTCAAACTATTCACTGTTATACCGTGGAACCTTTTGCAATGTTCTACTAATAGAAATAAGAACATTTGGTCTTCAGATTTCTGTTAATTATTTGCTCAGGAAAATAAAATGTATGAAATAAAATACAGGGATAGCACATGGCTAGCACCTTGGCTAGTTTATTAGCCATTAGCTGGCTAAAATAAATAAGCTTAAACACGAATATAAACTTTACACAAGTGATGTAGGTTGATAAAATAGATTAAAATAACTTAGAAAAGAAGGAGAGGAATGGGGAAAAAAACTACTTAAAAAAACTCTAAATCAGCAAATTCCGTATTGCACTAAAGGGACGGTACAGCATGTGAGTCATGACTGATTTCACATTTACTGCACTTGGAAGGGAAAAGGGGAAAAGAAAAGAGCATTGCACAATTAATACAGTTAACAACACTGCACTAGAAGAGTGGTTAGGCTCAATAGTATTCGCAAATGACCGGGGAAAAGTATTGTATGTAATATTGACAACTATGGTTAGGAGTAGGATGGTAGGATGATCATCTGGGTCATCTTCTTCCAGATGATATTATCGTATTATTAAGACAGTTAGCATTTGTAAACGACTGAGGGAACAAGTAATGTATTCATGTAATATTGTGTGACTACAGACAGTTACTACCCAAGTAGTGTAAAAGTTATAGTTTGCTAATCAGAAACGTTACTGTATAAATTACTTAGACAAAATTACTTTAGACAAAATGGTGGTATTCTTAATTAACAAGTTCAAGTTCAGAAATTATATAAATATTCCTATATTTATAGTCTGTACTCTCAGTTGTACTTCACTGCATGTTCTCCCTGTGCTTGGTGGGTTTCCAACAAGTCCTCTGGTTTCCTTCCACAGTCCAAAGACATGCAGGTTAGGATAATTGGTGTTCCTAAATTGCGCACAGTGTGTGTGTGTATATATGTGTGTGTGTAAATGTTGACCGGAGGTCCTACCATAGTTGTAAAATGGGAATAAATACAACGGTCACCAATGGCCTCCACATTCCCCAGTAGAACTAAAGAGGTCACCGTTGTCCTACAATGATGGTTCTACTTCATATAATAATTTTTTTCATGAAATTTATTAAACTATATTAAAATTGTAGTGGATAAATTGCTTGGAATATATTATTTTGAGTTAGCTATAACTAAACTCCAAATCCTTAAGCTAATTGTGTATCATGCGCTATGTATATAAAGTACAATTGATGGATATATTTATACCTGTAGTATGTAGTGGTAGGAACAGTGACGGTCGAAAACTAAAAGGTTTAAGGAATCTGTAAACATTTCAGCTAGAAAGAAGGACAAATACTGAATTAATTCTAGTTTTGTTAGGTTTAGAAGAGAAGCGTGTCAGATTTTTTAAGTTTTAGGATAAATTAATAGAAGAAGAATTATCCTTGTTGTGTTCGGCAAACCTCAATACACTTACTGGCTGATGTTCAAACCAGGAGAGAGGGACAAACACACACACACACCGATGTGTCTAAAGATCTGTGTTTATTATCAGCAAAGAGAGCATATTTAAGCTTTTGGCCAGGTGGTGTGTGTGTCAAAAGAACGGGTCATTAACATGTCAGTCATAGAGAGACCCGGAGACAGACAGGCCATAGGAAATAGATTTGCATTTTCTGGTTAAACAAAAGGGTTCCAGCAGACACGAGCTTTTTGGGTGTAAATTCGTCTGGATACGAGCTAAAGGAAGTGACAGCACATAAGGAGTCAGGAAGCACGATGATGGGGCTGTTTAATGGGCACAGGAACCTTCTCATCAGAATAGAACAACTTTTTTTTTTGTTATAAGTTGCATTCAGGGATTGAATGAAAAGAAACTGATCATTACATTTTTCTACATTCACAGAAACACTGGCTGTATTGTTCTTATCAACTCCAACTAGTGCCAGATAATCTTACAAATAACCGTACAATAAGTGTATATACAACTCTATACAAATACTGTATAGAATAATTGTATAAAAAATATCATAAAAAAGTATTTTGGGGCAAATTATCATGCATTGAAAATCTTTTCAACGTTTTCTATGTCTATAAATCTACAAAATGAACTGCAGTGCTGATGGTTTGAGCCTGAGACCTTCTGATCACTAGTCCAACATCTTAACCATTGTGCTGCCCCTGACCCAGCGGCGGTCTCACGAGATCTCAGTAGAGATGTGGATTGATTCATTTACCACAGATCCAGGGTCAGTTTTCTGTGACATGTGATGACAGAGTATACAGTATATACAATGAAGAACCAGACTGGCTCCGAATCAGACCCACACTGTTAAACTACAGCATGGAATTATTGTGAATTTAGAGGATCGTTTACAATTATTGATCCTACTTTGTATAGAAACCCAAGTTAACATACAAAAACAATAATTACTGTACATCTGGCAACACTGACTCCAACTGAGGATCAGCTAACTTTCCCTGAAACGTCCCAGTGTTAGTGTGACTAATGTTTGAGTTAGTTTCTTATAAAATCTCTTCAGTAAAGTGCTTCATGTTTTCCACAGTTTGGGTTCCAGGTGAAATTCAGAAGCGGTAACCTGAATATCAAAGCACACGTTTTAATGCAGTTTGTTAACGATAAACACAGTGCATAACCGCCTGTAAGTGTGTGTCACATCCACAAGGCCGAGTGTCTTCCCGGAGAGTTTTATTTATCCTGACAGACCAAACCAACATAGAAACATTCTAACGGCCCTCAGTCTTCTCCCAGCAGTGCATGCGGATCTTCTTACAGTCTGTGTGTGTGTGTGTGTGTGTGTGTGTGTGTGTGTGTGTGTGTCAGTCATACGCTCTGTGCATGCTGTGTGTAAGTTTAGCCCACCTGTTACTCACCACATTAAAGGAAATCTATCTGCCTGTCCCTTCCCACTCTCCCATAAACACCATCAACAATAGACTTAAATGCTTGCGATCTCGGCTCATCAGGTTAACGCACCGCGCTCTGGAACTAAACTTCCTGTATGTGACACGTCTGCCTTCACCGGGTCACTGCAGGTCAGAGGGAACGTCTAACTCTGTAATACTTTGTAGATAATCTCACAACCACAAGACCTAGAATAGTAAAACATTAACACAGGAATGGCCCTTGACATTAGAGGTGTGTGTGTGTGTGTGTGTACACAAGTCAGTGCTCTTTGGCCATCCCCTTCATGATTATTTGCAGTAATGTGCATGGTGAAGTGATGAGAATCCATGAGGAGGTTTAGATCAGAGTCTGGGTCAGTGCATTTGGTTAGAAAGTTACGTCCAAAGGACACGACATATCCTCAGTTGGTGTGCAGCGTCCCCGGGACAGACTCCAGCACCACCAAGACCATGATGAAGTACTTACTTAATATCAAACTTCACATCATTCTCAGTGCAAGATCACTGTTTTCCTTCTTTCCAGATTAAAAACGCTTTTTTTCAGGTTATGCTGCCCCATACAGGTATAATATTTTTTTCTTTTTTTATCTTGGCTTATAACGGAGCAATTCTGTATAAAACCTGCTTTTACCTGCAAAACCCTTTTTCCTTAGATATCTACAGTAATTGCACCATTTGTGGGTGCGTTATATCTTGTGCCTGAGAGAACCGTGCAGGAATTCCTACACACATTTACACCTGTGTCTGTGCAAATGACAAATAAATATAAGTTCAAGATGAAAATATAGTTGCAAGCAATGATGAAAGGGCCCAAGCACCCTGCGACATCGCCACCCGGGTGCACCAGAGACAGTGGGCCCACATTTAAAGGGGAAATACCAATACCATTATGACATAATTTTAGAAAAGGGGGAAATGTATGTTTAGACCTCGAAAGAGCCCCAGATGCTGGTAAAAAAGGCTTCACACTGTAATGTCACACAGAAAGTTATTAACCACTTTTTGGCATAAATTTAAGGCATTGTCACAGCTGACCCGTTTGAGTCAAAAATCCCTTTGCAATTTTTCATCCTCAATGTATTAAGATCACATAAGCCTGGTTTGGTGGCGATCGACTAAATCCCCTCCGAGGCGTACATCAGAATCCATTGTGTGCATTTTGAAAATAACCCAAAATAACTGACTTCCTGTTGAGTAGAGCCCAAACAACTTTAGAGTAGAGTGAAAGTTGTTCAGCTCAATGAGCTCTAAATGTGTACCGGGTTTCACGTGCAAGCGTGTGTGAGCTAAAGCATCACAGCTGGGGCCCAAACTCTCAGGGGTCCTAACGGCAGCAGATTCCAACCTGGCTGCTTCATGACTTTGTAAGCATGTTAAGACCCCCAAAAAACCCAGAATGCTGGATTAAAAAAAAGAAAAAAAAAAAAATCCTTAGAAGAACAAGAAGGCCCTCAAACACTATGATAACATAGAGCTGATCTCACAGTGCCTGGGCCCTAATAAAGGACAAATGATGAATTTCAACAAGACATTATTAAGACTTAGAGGCCTTTATTGTTTGACTTTGTATTGGGTTACACTGCAACAGGACCCTCAATTTCCCTCCCTATCCCCTCCCAAACAAACATCGATCACCACACACACACACACACACACACACGTCCTATACACATACACATTCGTTCACAGACACATGCAGTGACACACACACCGTCTCCATTTCACTTGTTTTAAATGTAAACAATGCAGGCAGGAAGTGAGATATAAAAGCAAGGTAGTCAGCAGCGTTCCCCCGTTTCCCCGGCCACTTCATCTGCAACAAGACCGCTATCGCAGGAAAGGGAGGAACAGTCTCTTCAGTTTTTCATCTCCCACACACACACACACACACACACACACACACACACAGGGAGTGAAGGTCAGGAAAAGCAATCACACAACAACGATTCTTCATTAGACGTCCTTTAAATGTGTCAAAATTGATTTCTCATGAGAGAGACGAGGAATTAGTGTTGGGAATGTGACACACGAGTCGCTCCAGTCTCTCTCCCTAAAAGGCAGGTCTCATGATGTCAGTGTCCAGGTCAGAATGTGGGTAAATTCCCAATCGGACCACCTCAAATAGCGCACGCCGTTCCTCTCGCGCTCCCTCATTACCTTTTAGCACGTACGAAGTACAAGGCATTGGTTTTGGGGTAGTACTTCACGTTCTGTTTTTTGTCCATGAGCCCGCCGAAGATGATGAGCTCTCCTCTGCCCTGCACCACCGTGTGCAGACTCGTCTCCGGCGGTCCGGTGACGGCGCCGCTGCCGAAGACGCGCCATCCCACTACACCCTCCGTTTTGGCCCGAGAAATGTCCAGCACGTACATCTGCATGGGTTTGCAGCTGAGCGCCTGGTACAGCGGCTTCCCCACATTCAGGCTCTGCGGCGGCACCGAGTGGCCCAGGCGACGCGCAATCGGGGGGATTGAGTGTCCGTCGACCTGTGGTGGGCTGGACGAGGCGGGGCTGGAGCTAGGGGCGGGGTTTGAGGAAGACGAGGATGATGAAGGAGACAGCGACGACGACGAGAGGGACTTGACGGCTTCCAGACCTCTGCGGAGTGCGGCGGGGGAGACGGCACCCGGCGGAGTGTGAATGCCGTTTGTACTCGGCTGATCCACAGAGGGCGGGGCCAAGGATAATGATGCAGAGGAAGGCGGAGACTCCCATCCATAATCTGTAGGTAAGTGGGCGTGGCCGTGTGGGTGGGAGGGACTGGTACGAGGGGAAGGGGAGGAGCCGTTAAGTAAAGGCGGGCTGTCTGGAGCCTGTGATGGAGACGGCTGCTGGGAAGAGGAAGGGCTTCCCTCTCTGGCCCCGCCCCTAACGCTCGCTGGGCGTGGCCTGAGCGTGCCCCAGCGTCCATTGACACAGGGAGCCTCCTCTACGTTTCCAAGGACGACGCCGGAGCGCACAGGCGACTGGGATCGCAGAGGGGGTGTGTCCGGACCGAGCGGGGGAGGCGTGGCGCTGATAGGGGAAGGGCGGGAGTTCAGGCTCGGGCTCAAAGGGGCACGGCCGGACGGAGCCTGTGAGAAAACCACCACACACTCACCCACCTGCAGAGTGAGAGAGAGAGATATAAAGGGGTGAGAAATCAGACTTAAATTAACTTAAAATTAATAGATGTGGATAGTTTAACACACACACACACACACACACACACACACACACACACACACACACCTTGCAGGCCGGATGGCACCAGAGCTCAGGAGCTCCATGTTCCTCATTCTCTACTCGCAGTTGCTGCCATGACCAGGTGGGGGCGCCCATGTGCAACAACCAGGCATCCTTCAGCAGCTGCAACACACACACAATCAGATAAAGGTTAGAGGAAAATTAAACAGCTGAGAGGTTTAACAATCACAACAGTTAACACCAGAACCAGATAAACTATAATAAACCTAGCAGCACATTAATCATCCTAGAAACCATTAGATCACGTGACTGACCATCGATTCAATTCAACTTTATTTGTATAGGGCTTTTAACAATAATCATCGTCGCAAAGCAGCTTTACCCAATGCCCCTCCCTCATCTCATCACTGCCTCTCCAATCATGAGAAAGCAGGAGTGTCAGTTAATAAATGCACACACAAACATCTCATTAACATATCGCAAATACGATCATATTAACATAAACCATATCGTTCTACTACTAACGACAATCACATTAACAATATAACAAAATTTAAATGTTGATCCTGAAGACATGAAAGCAGAACTCACGGCGTTCGGGCCGCCACAGCCCCCCAGGATGAGCAGCGTCTCACTGTCTATTACAATCTGAGAGAGAGAGAGAGAGAGAGAGAGAGAGAGAGAGAACATGGCGTTAGTGGTGTCTGCTCAAGACGAGACCTGAACACAAACACTTAGATCCCGAGCTCCTTCAGTGATGAGCATGTGGCTGTAAAGGAGTGTGTGTGTGTGTGTGTGTGTGTGTTTGGAGAGAGCGAGACTCACCTGGCTCTGGCCTCCGCGGGGGTGAGGAGCCGGGCCTGTGATGGTGGGTTTGGACCAGGACCACTGCTCAAGATCCAGAACCCACACCTCATTACTCCTTAAGTAAACACACAGACACAGACACACACAATTATGTCTTGTGAAAACATGGAGATGGGTGCTGGTGGAAAAAGGTGAGGAAAAGCTACACACATCTGTCTCGCTCCGAGAGAGCCACCAAACACCACCATGGTGTTATTAATGACGGAGGAGGAGTGACCAGCCATGGGCGGAGGACCGTGAGTCGTCACGATGCAGTTCCACCTGAGACACACACACACAGAGAGAGAGAGAGAGAGAGACAGAGCGAGAGAGAGAGAGAGACAGAGAGAGGCCTTTTTATAAAATGATACACAGGTAATGAAGCTGCTGTAGTAGAACACAGCGTGTCGGGGGAGGGGTGATGAAGCGGCGTCACCGTCACCATCCAGAGCTGAACATCTGAGTGTTTTATTCCTCTTACACCACAGCAATACACACTGTTAGGTCAGTCAGAAAGCACAAAGAAAAGTAAACTCCTCTGTCCTGAAAAGGGGAACGCCCTGGGAACACTTCCAGCTCCTTCCGTACCAAAGTCATTCAACACAATTTTCTCATAAGAACCATGACGGATCTTGTTTGCTCACCAGTTTTTGGAAGGAGAGTAGGTGTGTATTTCGTCGAAGAAGCGCTCAGGTTGGTGCAGAGGGTACGGACTGGGGCGGGTCCAGCCTCCGAACAGCACCAGCAGGTCCCTGAACATCACCAGCGTGGCTCCGGCTTTAGGAGACGGGTACGAGCCTGCACACAGAGCGAGAAAAAAGAAACTTCAGCTCTCAGAGACATAATTAAGAGCAGTGCAAGTGTGCGTGTGTGCACGCGTGTGTGTGTGTATACCTGAAGCGAGTGGTCGTATCCATTCCTTGCTGTTCAGGTCGAGTCTCCACAGGTCATTAAACGCAGCGTTACAGCTGCTCTGTGTGCAGCCACCGAACACGTACATCGACTGGTTCGAGTCATAATAACACGCACCTTTAAAACACACACACACACACACACAAAGTGTGTTCTAATTTTAACACTTATCACCCAGCAGAATCACACAAAACTAGTGGTTTTCAGCTTATGTGCCCCCTGTGGTGGACCTTGGTTCTGCATGTTGTGCCATAAACTATAAAACAAAGCTCTTCAGCTCCACAAACACACAAACACAAATCCTGGTAATTAACCGATCAGTAAGAATCACCACACTGTGTTGGATTGGAGATGAAGATTCCTGCTGTAAAATAACCTTTAAACTCTCAGCTCATTACTCAGTTACTCGTGTCATTAAGGATCCACAGTGGAGAACGTTAGTGGAGTTTTGTGAGTGTAGAACAGAAACCTAGAATAAATATTTGTGCTATAAATCTATTTTATAGAAGAATGAGTCAGTAACCACATTTAAACACTCAGCATCCTGTTACAGCACATGTTTGATTAAGATGAAGTCTAAAGTGTGTGTGTGTGTGTGTGTACTGACTGTGGGAAAAGCGCTGTGTGATGGGAGTTCCGGGATATGGGTAGGTGCGACTCTCCCACTGGATGTTCCCTTCCTGAACGGCCCTCAGGAAACCATGGTAACACTGATACGCCACACCTGCACACATCAAAGCACACAGTGACACTTTGAAGACTTCTAAAGACATCATTAACACCTTTAACTGACACGTCTGAACCTTCACACACAATGACGTCTGTGATGTCTTCTGACACACCGTCTCTCTGTCTCTCACACTCTCCGTCTTATCAATTCAAAAGTGGCTTTAATGCTGTCTGTCTCTCCCTCTGTCTGTGTCCTTTTATCTCTTACATACTCTCAGTCCATCTTTCTTCCTGTTTCGCTCATGCTGTTCTTATGTGTCCCAATCTGTTTAAGTGTGTGTGTATGATTTTTTTTTTCCTCTCTTCTCACTATTTTTCTTCCTCTCTTTATACACTTCAATATTACTGTACCCCCCCCCCCTGCCCCCCACTCACCTTTGATGAGGCGGTACCACTGTTTGCACACCAGGGCGGCAGTCTTGTGCTCCTGATACGGGGACAGGAAGGACAGGATGTACTCCAGGACCTCCTCAGGCAGCTCGCCCATATCTCTATGGCAGCTTTTCCCAGGATGCTTTGTGCAGTTTGAGGTGCTCGCTGTCTCCACCTGCGCGGCCTGGGCATCTGTGTGGTGCCCCGTCGTGGCGGTGCCGGCGTCCTCGGTGTCCATTGCAATGAAGCAGGTGTCCTCGCTGTCGGAGGAGCGAGACATGCTGCCTGTTGGATGGAGAGGTGAAGAGGAGTCAGACTGTAAAACTCAAGACGGATTACAGCACCGAAAGTCACATTCACGTTTGATGTGTTTAAACCGGCAGGCTTGCTCGCTCTCGCCTGGGCAATAAAGGACAGATACGGTTTCTTTCCTTCTGAGGTGTTGCTGATCATCATCAGATCTCCTGGAGAGGACGTAACCCTAGTGCCGTGGTAGATATCGTGTCAGGACATTTTTTTGCCCCATCACTCAGTACAGTACCTGCACCACCACACACCCACACACACACACACTGACGGGGAACCTGATCTCAGCTCATCCTCTTACTCAAACCACCCAGCTATATATCACTTTGGGTTTTTTTTTTTTGCAATTCTGCATGAACGTCAGTTCCAGTTTCGATCACAGTGTCATGACAGCTTTTAAAAACACAAGCAACCAGTGAACGCTCGTGTCCGTCATATCCACCCCTGTTCCTCTGTTCCCCCTCTGTTCCCCCTCTGTTCCCCCTGTGTTCCCCCTGTGTTCCCCCTGTGTTCCTCCTGTGTTCCTCCTGTGTTCCCCCTCTGTTCCTCCTGTGTTCCCCCTGTGTTCCCCCTGTGTTCCTCCTGTGTTCCCCCTGTGTTCCCCCTGTGTTCCTCCTGTCTCAGTCAGGTTCCAGCTGCAGGAGCGATAATAAAGCCAGTCATCTAACAGGACTCTCCTGACATTTCCGCTCTCTTTCTGCTTCCTCACACTCTACACTCTCATAACACATGACACACTCTCTCTCTCTCTCTCTCTCTCTCTCTCACACACACACACACACACACACACACACACACACACACACACA
>JAQMYG010000016.1:23018218-23031712 GCA_030014215.1 Clariallabes teugelsi
AAAATTTATTAAAAATCTTTGCTCGTCTTGCGGAACACTCGCAAACCGCGTTACTCGTAATCCGAGGTTTCACTGTATAACAGAAGTTATTTTAATGAACAGATGGGGTCTGGATCACAGGAGCTGTTATTATTACAATTATAACTAAACTCCGCAAATAATCCTCTCCTACCACACAGGGTGCTGTGCTGCCTGCCGATGTGTGAATAGTTTAGAGCACACCACCTGCAGGATTATAGAGGAAATGCAACATTGTACCACATCAAATGCAAACACGTATAAATAAATAATTTTATTTTAAAAAATTAGTTTTGGAGTCACTGTAGCAGTACAGGGGTTAAAGAATCGTGATGCATCTCTGAAACTTTTTTTTTCCCCCCATCGCTGCTAAACACCATAATTAGGAGCATTAAATCTGACACGTGATGTTGATGTATTGCAAAAAAGTTTTAAGTTGTTGTTAAAAATAGTAATAATAGTAATATAGTAGTTGATGTATTTTCTCTTATTTTTTCAGAGCCTTTATGTCTTACTACAGAACAATAACTAAAATCTCACAAGTGCAATTGATGTTTGTTTTTTCTTTCATCATCAGATTCCTGAATGTTTTGTGATTGTCAAAACGTTTACTAACTAAATTTTCCACATTATTATTATTATCATTATTATGATCATAAATATTCTGTGCTATTAAATGAGAAATGTCTCTCTCTCTCTCTCTGCAGCACGTCTCAGGAAACTGTGAAACCAGGATGGGTGCAGTTTTAATTGTCTGAACGGGTACTTGTGTGTGAGGGCAGGAAGACACACACACACACACACGCACTGTTTGCCCTCAGAGAGAGTTTGATGAAAAGCTGGAGAGACAACACAATGAAACCTGAGATGTGTCTCACTCTCTCTCTCTCACACACACACACAGATTTATAGTGAGTTGTGTCACATGCACACATTTTGAGCTCACTGAGAACATTCCACTTTTTTTGTGTAGGAAAGTATTCTTTGAAGTGTATTGTTTGTTTCTCCTGCAGTGAAATCTGCTTTTATCTTTTATCTATCGCTTTATTTTTTCCTCTTCATTAACAATAATGTTGTTTACTTTTGCGCTTTTACTCAGAGCGTCGTGTTACGAGTGAAAGTGTGTGTAATCCTCTCTCAGAGCCGAAGGCCGTACGATGATGAACGCGTCTTTTCTGTGGGATTTGACCTCACGTCCTTCAGGTCACTGTGAGCTGAGCGCCCCCTGTCCTGGGTCTCACTGGTGTTTTTTGGGTTTTATACGCTAACTCGCTGGTCTGAATTCCTTTATTTGGGGCGCGTAAAGGAACCAGTGATTAAATAAGGAAGCGTTTTATTTGTAACAGTAATGTTTAAAGCATCGGGTTGTACAAAACAATAAATCTATTTTATAGTGTTACTTTCCTTTTACTGCTAAAAACTCTGAATGTCTGTGCAGGTTTTTTCCTCCATAAACACACACACACTTTATGATCCCGTTCTGGAATCACTGTCTGTACTGTGATCACCTTTAAAGCGCTTAATGTCTTCACAAGTGCCTTTAATCATAGAAACACATGTATAAAATGTAAAGCAACACTTTTATTTGTAAATAAAATCTTTTTTCCCCTTTTTTCCATCACTTGATTGTCATGTGTTTTGATCTCTTTAGACGATGTTGCAATAAAGTCTGCTTATTTTACGAGTTCTGATTGCGTGACGTCAGCACTCCGAAGAGGGAACGTTAACGCATCATTAAACCAGAACGTGATGCTGGACGACGCGGTGTGTGTACGAGTTGCTCTGTTATACTTTGTTGAGATGGTGCGACGGCTCTGAAACGCCTGTTCATTTAGTGAGGCCAGCTCGGTGGCCAGTTACACTGATCATAAATTTATGACCGCCTGCCTCATATTAAGTACATCCCTCTTTTGCCACCTTAACAGTGATTAACTGTGTGTTCTGACCTCTTACTATCACAACCACCATTAAGGGCCTAATTGTAATGTCTAGACACCTCCAAAAGTGCAGCTCTTGTGGTTTGTGTCCCAGGCTGCAGTGGTCAAGACCTACCAATACTAATTCAGGGAGGAGAACCGGGGACAGGGTCATGGGTAGACAAGGCTCACTGATGCACATGGGGAGTGAAGGCTGGCCCGTGTAGTCTGATCGAACAGAAGCACCATAATGTAGCTCAAACTGAGGAAAAGATTAATGTGGGCACTGAGACGTGCCATGATCAACGCACAAAACTAGCAATAAACACCTATAGCCTACCTATATAGGTATATATACCTATAATTTCAGATAAGAATTCTAAACTGCGTCTTCACAAGATTTTAAAGGTGTTGTAATAGATGATAAACCAGAGTACGATTGAAACGTGTTTAATAACGATAAAAACATCACAGCCAGATATTTATGGATCTTCCTCTCCTCCCTCTGGTGCGCATGCGTAAGCAGCGCCGCGGGTCCGTGGGCTGTGCAGACGCAGATGCAGTCGCAGACCCCGTGTCTCTCGGAGGAGGAGCCCAGCGCTCGGCTGCGTTTGCGAGTCTGCGCAGACTGTCCTCCACAGACACCAGCAGAGGGTAAACCCTGCTCTCCATCCTGCGCAGACGAGTGTTCATGGTGCGCCGCAGGGCTCCGAGTTCCTGCTGCAGCATGTCGAAGCCTCGCTGCTGCGCCTCCAGCATCGCCGGATCGCCCGGCCCATGCTGGTCGTGTCGCCGCCACTGTGTGGCCTGAACAGAGTCCTCCACCTCCACCTCCACCTCTGCCTCTGCCTCGCCCATTGCCTCCGCCTTCTCCATCTCATCCCACACCGGCTCTGGTTTGGGTCCCGACACGGTGTCGACCTGCCGAGCTGGAAAAGAGCGAGATGCTCATTTATTACTCTCACATAAGTGTTGAGACAGGAAACTTTATTCGGGGTTTAATTAAAACTTTTATGACCTGCATACTCACCTGAATTAAAAAAATAATAAAATTTGGCTAAGAGCCGACATGTTAGAAGTTAAACTCTGATGTTTGCTATCATGAGCTTTTAGTAGCGGTCACTAGGATTATTTTGAACAACAGCAATACAACAACAATAACAACGTGAACAACAATAGTTTGTGACATCACTGGCAATCTGCGATATGTTTGGACTTCAGGATTGAGGTTGTGTGTTGATTTTTTCCCCCTGCTTTATAAAACAATTTGAATAAAATTATATGATCTATTAAAAATGTATTTTCCACAGTAATGTAAGAAGACCGCTGCACCTGTATCGTAACGGACCTCAAATTAACATCAAAGTGTCAAGCGATTAAAAAAGAATCTAATTAATTTTAAGCTCTGTGATTAATTAATCTAAATTAATCGCACATGTAAATTTTGTCTGTGAAAATACTTAAAATATCGCAGTTCAAATGAATTTTGCCGTGTCATCTCGGGTCAGCGCGATACACCTTGTTCACTTTTCTGCGTCGTAAAGCTGCTGGACTTTGGACACAGTTGTGCTTCTCGATGGCGGTTTGTAAGTTTTGTCAGGAGATCCTACAGTATCTGTAAAACCTGCTGCGCTCTGCAGTCCAGTCCAGTTCATCCTGCAAGACAATCAGTGACTCAGTCACAGGTAGACTTACCCAGCCTGCACCTGAACGCCGGGTCGAGTGCGGCTTGTTGAGGCTGACTGACGGCTCCAGCGTCGGGGGCTGTTCCAGCTCGGACCCCCGGGTTCACTGCTACATACGCTGGATGCTTAGCGTTGAGGTGATATTTCAGGCTTGAGGTACTCCGATGGTAGGAAAATTCCTTATGGCAGAAACTGCAGATAACGACGCTCTTATCAACAGCACCGTCTGCACGTTTTTTAAATGTAAATGTTCCATTCAAGGGGCCAAGCAGTGTGTTCTCTCCTGACTCCATTACTAATTACAAAGCCACGGTGGGTTTCTTCTTCTTTTGTCATTTAGGCAGTGTAGACCCTACTAGGCATATTACTGCCCTCTGCAGGACAGAATTAGCCAGTTACAGTCACAGTTTCAGTGATGCACCATGTCACTGCGCACCACGGAATGCGATTAATCTGCGGTTAATTCTTTAACATGCTATTTTTTCTGTGATTAATCTATATTATGTCACTGTTGGGCCCTTAAGCAACACCATTAACAAATGCATCCTGACCCCAATAACCAAAAAAAAAAACACCTCACAATAATTACCATTATCATTGATTATCTAGTTATGAAGGCACTTGGTAACAAAGGTTCATCAAAACTTCACAGATGACTTGTCTTGTTCTTGTTTTAGGGTAGTTAACTCCAGTAAGTTAAAGACTAGTAAAATATAAAGTTGTCTGATGAAACTGTTATATGGTGTTATCTGGTTAAGGTTATCTGGTTATAAGGTCAGATTTTGGCACAGTCCATGCTGGTGGAGTTGGGGTAATGGTGTGAGGACGATTTTCGTTGTGCACTTTGAGCCTTTTAAAACCCAATAACAGCCTGTTTGAGTATTGTTGTGCGGTCCACAATTTATAATCCTCTAATGCACCATTTCACGAAGCTAAAGCTATCTCAAACCGGTTTCATGAACATGACACCGAGCTCAGTGTTCTTTAGTGCAATTCCCAGTCTGAACTCAATAGAACACTGGGATGTGGTAGAACAGGAGATTCACTACTACATTTCGCAGCAATTCGTTGTAAAAAAGTACTTTTTTTTTTACTGTACTGTTGATATCATTACATCCTGCACTTGCTGCAGATTGTTCATGTTAGGTGGGTAGGGATTATTATCATTGTATAGTACCTACTCACCTAACGTGGACAATCTGCAGTTAGGATGTAATTATATCAACATGGACTAGTACAGTAAAAAAGTACTGTACATAGCAACATGATCTCTAAACACTGGCTGTAAAATGAATATTGATGAGGGCACTGATGATCTCAGAGTCTTTAAACATGGTACTGTCATAGGGGTCACCTATACCAAGTCCTGAATTATTTGCCCTGCTGAATCTGCTTCATGATTGTGAAATTGACGCATTTTGGCACAACAACTGCTCAGCTATGAGGTGGTAGGTCATGCAAACTCACAGCGCATCTCATGTCCTTTACTGCATCACCTACTACTCCACATTAATGCCCACCATCTTGGAACGGGTCGTCCAACAACCTCATATGGGTGGGACGGGCAGGTGTCCACATACCTTTGGCCATTTAGTGTATTCTAGAAAATTATTATTTTTTGCTGCTTTAAGAAAAAGAAATTCAGTTTTATCATAAGTATAACTGCATTTGTTTACAGATATAAATAATATTTATGTATTTAAATAGAAGAGACAACTCCTGATTTATTTTTTAACCTTTTATTGTATATATAGACTTATTAGGGCAGTGTAAAGTGTGTGAAGGTGTTCAGTGGGGACCTGTTAGTTTAGTGTGTGTGTGTGTGTGTGTGTGTGTGTAACTGTCTCCATGGTGCATTTTGTTGTGTGTCTGTGTATAAGGTCCAGGAGTTCAGGTTCAGCAGCAGGATCTGGAGTGATTCCTCTCTCGGTCGGGGGTGAGTGAGATTTTGTACACATTTTTTTTTACCCTCGAGTCCATGAGAGCGAAGAAAGTCTGTTTTTATCCTCATAATTACATCATCTCGTTCTCCCGTGGAGCAGTAACGGCAGATAACCAGTGTGATCCAGTGGAAAAATCAACTTGTACTGTTTCTCTCTGATTTTCTGGAATAAATGGGGATTTTAATTCCATAGTTTATGTTCCATTTCTTATGACAAATTCTAGGTTCTTTTTCATTTCAAGCTGTTAACATCTTCATTTGATTTGGGACCTTTTCTGTTCTAATAACCTACAATTGGCTTTCAGTGAGTTGTCTATCTTTTAGCTTTTTTAACATTATAAAAATGTCTGAGATATTTATTCAGTTATAACACCAAACTGCTTCCAAGCAACATTTGGTGTTACAGCATCGCCAAGCTGTACATTTCTTTGTGACAACATGATTTTGTTAATCAGCTTCAGTTAGAAAGTGTGATTCTTGTAATGCTGGTATGATATTAATAATTAATTAATATAGGCAAATTGGGGTGGGGTGCATAAAAAGCATGTGATCATCATTTAAACTGGTAAGTTCTGCTTTAGACTACTTTACTGGGTTTCTCTCTTTTTTTTTTTTGCAAGATTTTGCTTGTCTCTCTGTTTCCAGCTCTGTGTCAGCCATGTTTCTTTCTCAGATATTATACTGAACACTAGTGACGTGACTAAGCTCGCCTTTCTGAAATATTCACCTATCCATCTAGGAGGAACCTCTGTAGTCCAGATAGGGACAGAGTGGAGGACAGTGAGGATTACTATTGTATTTATTCCTATGTTTACGACTGTGGTAGGACCTCCGTTCAACATTCACACTCACACTACGGGCAATTTGGGAACGACATTTACCCAGAGGTACAGGTCTTTGGACTGTGGGAGGAAACCAGAGTACCCCGAGGGAAACCCATCAAGAATGGGGAGAACATGCAAACTCCACACACACACACACACACACACACACAGGCGGGAATCAAACCCAGACCCTGGAGTGCAAGTTGTCGATGTATACAATTATATATATACAAATTATATATTCAGCTATTTACATTATTAAACAAATATTCAGATTTTGTTTCAGGTAAAATATAAGCCGAGTTTTATATATTTAACGCAACTTTAACGCAGCTGAATCAAATAAATCAAATAAATCAAAACTCCGATTCAGCTAAACGATTCGGTTCATAGGAGTCGGTTCATTAAAGTGATTCGTAACGGACAAGAGGATTTAATGAGCGCTGATTTTATCCAGAGTAAATCTCGGCGTGATTTTAGTCCCACCCCGGAATCACACACACACACACACACACAGGAAACACGAATCCACACACAGATATCCAGATATCTCTCCTCCAGAGGCTCTTGTTTGATGATATAAACCCGTCTGGTTTCTACAGGATGGGGGGAGGATGTCGGACTGGAGTCGGTGCTGCGCTTCACGGAGACGGTACGTGTGTGTTGTGTGTTCTACAGTGTGTGTGTGTGTGTGTGTGTTTACGTACTGAACAGGAAGTGAGTGTCTCAGCGCTTTCACTTTTATTTATCAAACCTAAATCCTGTCACTTCTACGTAAAGTCCGTTACAGCAAAGCGCTAACTAAAGATGCTAACATTAATAAACACAACAAACTCACTGACAGACCCGCCGGTGTGGAGGCGGCGCGAGCGCGAGCTTCCTAGTCGTCATGGTTACGGTGAAGCCGCGATGCGCGAGCCCGTGGCGTTCACTAACTGTTATACAACCGTTATAATTCAAACGCCCTCTGACGTCATCGTTGTTCGCCTTCATCTCCGTGCGTGCAGCTACAGACACGGCTAGCACATTAGCAGAGGCTAAAGAAAAGGGTTTAAACACAACATGCTAAGTTAGTTAAAGTTCTTAAAGCATTCTTAAACACTAAACCATATAAACCACGAACACAGCGTGTGTAAAAGTGTGTAATTAATGAAGGTGTGTTTGACTTTTGTAGAAGTTTATAAGCAGTGAGAAGTTGGAGTTTAACACTCTGGCGCTTCATCCAGCAGGACGTCCAGAGCTACAGACAGAAACCCACTGAGGGCCAACTGTGGACACAGGCTGCTTTATTAAATCATCACAATTACAAGTACAATATTGAAAAGATAGAAGTATAACTTACAAAATTCAGGTGTCAAAAAAAGAATGATACAATTAACTATCCACAGTAATAGAAGATATACAGTAAAAGAAACTTAACACAGAAAATGTAAATAAATAACAATAGACAGAGAAAACAAACAAATAATTAAGGTTAAAAAAAAAATAGAAAAATAAACCAAATAGCAAAAAAAAATTATAATAATAATAATAATCACAGTGTTTCATTGATTAAATCTGAATTTTAAGACAATAACAGAAAAATTGTGGTTTTTCTATTAGATTTTAAAGAGTTCAAAAGGTTTTGTATTTCACAGAGGGAAGGCAATGGTTTAGGAACTGATCTGGAAAATGTACATTTATGAGTGTAAAATTAACCCATTCAAATATAACAATTGACAATGGATTTGTTAATATGGTGGGGAAAAAATTATTATGTCCTTTAATATGAAATGATAAGATTCATGAATAAAATTAAATATATAATTTTCAACTTTGCTGCCAAAAAAGCTTGTACCGCACCACAAGTAAAAAAAAAAATAAATAAATAAATAAAAAAATGAGGAATACATTGTTCATTTTGGTTGCAGAATGTACACAGATCCACAATGTCCACATACAACGCAGTTATGGAATTAACAGGATAAATACAGAGTAATATTTTAAAGTGAACTTCATTAACCTTGTTCGGAATAAGATATTTGTATGAAATGAGCCATGTTCTTTTTTTTTATGTTATTAATTATTGAAGCCCAATAGTAAAGAGGATGCATTAGCAGCGTGACCCTCTATCATAATGACATCACTATACTCACAATTGAATTTGACATTAGTGTTGTTGCCGCTGGCAAAAGGACAGAAACCAGAGCTGGAGGTGCCAGGATTAGGAATGAGACACAGTGCAGGTAGGACAGTTTGGGGACCAGGCTAGAGAGGCCAGATTAAGATAGTTTGGACGTGTGCAGAGGAGGGATGAGGGGTATATGAGGAGAATGTTAGAGATGGAGCTGCCAGGCAGGAGAAGAGAAGGGCCCAAGAGGAGGTTTATGAATGTGGTGAGGGAGGACATGCAGGAGGTTGGAGTGACAAGGGAAGGTGTGGAAGACAGAGCTAGATGGAGACACATGGTCCCTGTGACGTCCCTTAACGGGAGCAGCTGAAAGAGTAAGAAGAAGAAAGAGAAGTTGTGGGCAAACCTAATAAAGAGTAAAACACATCAGGGTTCGTTGTTTTAGAAAAGTAATCTATGTCTTGGTGGCGTGATGTGATCTGGCACAAAGCTGAGTCAACGTTACAGTCTGTATTTTCCTCTAACAGTGTTGAAGGAAGAGTTTTATTCATCAAAACACCCACAGCAATTTGATAAACAATGGGAATTTAAATTAATTAATAGATAACATTAATTGTTTTAAAGAGTCTCTAACAATGAAATGCTGTGGAACATCAGCAGACATCGGTTTCTGTTCTCACTTGCCTTCTAGCAGCTATAAACATTATAACTGTCTCCGCTGTCCGGAGGAGTGTCCTGTAACGCAAAACCTGCAGAGTGTTCAGAGTAATGTCATGCAGTTGCAATTCTATTGTTTGTAGAACATTTTTATAATAAGGACATGCTGTTATTTTTGATAATAA
Source organism: Clariallabes teugelsi (assembly GCA_030014215.1). Lineage (NCBI taxonomy): Eukaryota > Metazoa > Chordata > Actinopteri > Siluriformes > Clariidae > Clariallabes > Clariallabes teugelsi. The sequence goes on from JAQMYG010000016.1 coordinate 23,027,556, forward strand.
AGAATCCTATTAGAAAGTTTTTTCTAATAATAATGAGACATTCTAATAAAATGTTGCAGTTCGTTAATATTAAATACAGAGGGAGTATAAAGTCTTAAGGTTGTTGCAAACAGTACACACGTTCTTGTTTTTAACAACTGTTTTTAAGATGTCTCAGCTGTATATAACCACTAGAGGGCAGTAAAACTGCAGAATTCCAGTCAGTCCTGCTGAAGCTCCTAAACACAACACTGTACTTATACTGTAGATCCTGAAACCGACACACACTCTGCTGCTTTCAGTCCTTACTTTGGCAAGAATTAAACAAACACTTCAGTTTAGGATAAAAAAATTCTGCACCAAAATCTGTTCAGTGTTTGAACGAGTGAGTGACATCTCACGTATACACAGAGATGACATGAGGGCATGAAGACGTCTTTCAGAAGGCCCCGGGTCGACCGGGTCACCAACCCACTGATGTTTTAGACTTTTGATTTTATTAGACTAAACTATAATCCTGTTAGCAGTAGAAAGGGGGATTAGAAGATTTGCCTCTGGGACAGTCCGCACTCAGTCTGACCGACAGTCCGATCTCTGTGGAAATCAGACATTTCTTTGGAACTGTCACTTCCAGGAGTAAAAATCAGGTTCTATTCCAATCTGAAAAGAAGAAAACTAATAGCTGTCAAAATACTGGTCATTAATTTTGGTGCTTACAGTTTATTGTAAAATTCTGAGGGTGTATTTACATCTTGCACAGCTGTGTATAAAGGAGCTTATTAGTAACCTGTTGTACAGTAAACCACAATATTCAACACAATAATGTCACTATGGTGATTATACGATATCACCTTCACTGCCCTGTGATCAAACCGCCTGGAGATACCGGCGACATGTGAGTGTGTGTGTACTATACACATCAATATATACACTGATTAAAGCCTCCACAGTCGCTGTGATTTACTAATAAAGCCCCGGCACCGACACCACACGGCCCTGAGGGTTTGTTGACCTGTCTGTTTCCACGGCAACGAGGTGCTTAGTGAGAATGTAAGTGTGTCTGTGGGTTTCATTGTGCTTGTCGAATACAGACAGGCATCTCACACGCACACACACACACACACACACGCCGTCTCTGAGACAATGGCAGAGAGTGAAGGAGAGAGAGAATGATAGATAGAGAGAGAGAGAGATAAAGAAAGAAAACAATGAGAGAGAGAGAGAGAGAGAGCTCTTTCTTTGCAGTAAAATATATTTTTAGTTTTATATATTTTTTGTTTTGACTTATAGCTTTTTGATTTTAACAGCCAATAAAGAAAGTAATAAATAAGCTAATGAAATCTTTGATCAGTTATAATTAATGTTATATTCTGATTCTGATATTAAATGTAAATAGCAGTAAATAATGAGTTATATGTAAAGTGTGTGTGTGTGTGAGAGAGACAGAGTGTGTGTGTAACGGGGAGGTGGGGTGGGGTGTGTAAATCCTCCTCCTAATCTCTCTCCCACACACACACACACACACACACACTTGGGCACCTGTGAGACGGAGCCGCGCGCTCCTGAAGGAAACGGAAACACCGCAGTGTGTATTCTCCGCGTCCTCTGTCGGGGTCGGTGTCCCTCGTGTCCCTCGTGTCCCTCGTGTCCCGGGTCGCGCGGTGACAAACCGATACACCTGTGACGCCTGTAGCGCGCGGATCCCGCCGAGCGCACGCGCCCCGATGAGCGGCCCGGGCAGCCCGCGCGCAGACTCCCGCCTGGAGCACGTGATCCAGGTACCGGTACCAGAATGACTCTGATCCTGTTTACTCAGTTACTCTGTTTAATCCGCAACTCTTACTGTCTCACTTACTGTCTCACTTACTGTCTGTCTCACTCACTGTCTCCCTCCTGTATCTCTCTCTTACTGTCTGTCTCTCTTCATGTCTCTCTTCATGTCTCTCTGTTTCCTCCTGTCTTTATCTTACTGTTCTCTTTCACTGTCTCTCTTTTATTGTCTCTGTCTCTATTCCTATGTCTCTTAACTGTGTCTCTCTTTTCCATCTCTCTCCATTTCAATGTGTCCTCCTGTCTCTATCTTACTGTTATCTGTCTCTTGCTGTCTCACTTTTACTGTGTCTCTCTTCCCGTCTCTCTCTATTCCTTCCTGTCTCATTCGCTGTTCTCTATAACACTGTTCTCTCTCAGTGTCTCTCGTACTGTCTTTCTCTTACTGATCTGTCTTCTATTGTCTGTTTAATGTCTCACTTAAGGTCTTTTTCACTTGTCCCTAAATGAACTCCATCCCACTACACCAGACGACTTTATAATGACACAGTCACAGTTTACTTACAGTTTTCTTTTCTTTTCTTCTTAAGGAGCTTCTGGTGTTAACGTGTCGGTGGTTGTGGAGTTTGTAGTTCTCAGGGACCCTTTAATGATGTCTACGGTTTATATGTTTATATTTTACCTCAAAGAATCAGCATGAACACATAATAATCAGATTAAAGGTTAAATGTCTAAATGATGAACAAATTGTGTATTTAGTTAAAGTAATTTGTCTAACATGAAAAATCCCCCTAAAATAAATGCACAGTACTGAAAACTGGAAGTCTTTTAACATTTAATGTTTTCACAAACATTCCTGAAAGTTGTACTTAGTCATGTGACTCGGGCTCATTATAATATCTGTTAGATACTCGATTGATACTCGGAGCGTGAAAGATAGACAGAAGCAAACAGCACTGGGTTCTGTAAGGACAAGGTGTGAAGTTCACACAGGACAAGAGTTTATTAAGATTGTTCTGACTTTAACACACTTTGCATAAATTAGCATGAATTAATCTTAACTTTAAGTGTAAAACATGCACAAACACAGATTTGCTGATTAATTCTCTATAACAGCAGCTCAGACATTAGCGAAGGTTTATATCAATGCACTCACTCTGAGACGTTATGGTTTCTATAGTAACAGCTCTACGATAGGTTACGAGAGACGTTTATGTAACATGTATGGAAGGAGTCTCCAGTGTGAGCACTTTGTAACTTTTCCGACATGGTGTGTAATGATGATTATAGATGATGTATAATAATAACAACGACATAATCCCCTCATGCTCGGTGTGTGTGTGTGTGTGTGTGTGTGTGTGTAGTGTTGTCCTGTCGTGTCTCGCTGTACCTCTCAGTGTTCTGTTCTAAATATAAACCCCACCGCTGTGCTGCCACCTGCTCCTCGCGCAGCACACTCCACCCTGATCCCAGATCAGCCTCATTGCTTCTGATGAGCAGGATTAGAATTAGGATTAGATTAGTTTAGACTGAAACAGTGTAGAAGCTGATCCTGGATCAGAGTGAAACGTGCATGATCACTGAGATACAATACTAGCTGTAATAGTGTAATAACACAGATAACGAGGCCACTTTTCACTAAAATGAAATCCAGAGAATCTTTACTCCTCTTTACTCCCGATGCAGTCGCTCAGCTGAGACTCATTCGTTAAATGAAGATTGTTTCTTTAGATTTACTCTGTGGTTTAGAGATTAGGAATGAAGCTAATAATAATAATTTGAAGCTCATAGCCTCCAAATTAGCATCACGCACACTGCTGAGACACAATGTGTACATAATTACTGTAGAAAAAGCAGAATATGTTTGTATTTACGGGTTAAATGTAGAGTTTCACTGTTTAACTCTTTCCTGAGTCTAATGATGTGTGTGTGTGTGTATTTGATGATTTCTAGAAGTTGGAGGAGAGCGTGTTGTCTGAAGAGAAGAGGTTGACAGTGCGAGGCCCCTCCCCTGATGCCACGCCCACCTGCATACCGGCTCGTGTGCGAGAAATTGTCACCAAGAACCTGAACGAGAGCAGTATGTAACTTCAGCCCTGTCTCCTGTGTGTGTGTGTGTGTGTGTGTGTGTGTGTATGTATGTGTGTCATCCCTTTAGTCCCTGTCCCCTGTCTTTATCCTCCTGATCTGTCTGTGTCTCAGCAGCCGGCAGCATGTCCTCTGTCCCGTCCCTGGAGGAGGAGAACCGCGTCCTTCAGAGTGAACTGAGTCGTCTGGAGGACCTGCTGGCCCACAGCCGCGCCGACCGCGATGAGCTCGCCATCAAATACAGTGCCATCAGCGAGAGGGTCAGAGAACACACACACACACACACACACACACACACACACACACACACACACACACAC
>JAQMYG010000016.1:23090343-23100518 GCA_030014215.1 Clariallabes teugelsi
CCCCCCCCCCCCCCCCCCCCCCCCCCCCCCCCCCCCCCCCCCCCCCCCCCCCCCCCCCCCCCCCCCCCCCCACAAGTCTGATAAATCTGTCATATCTGAGCGAGTCAGTTAATTAGGTCTGTTAGTTAACTAGCTGGTTCCGGTCGAGTGTGTTGTTAATTTCTGTTGTTGTTTGTTTGTATCATGTTGGTCCTGGAGGAACGATGTTTGTGTCACTGTGTACTGAACTCTATATGGATGGAATGACGATAAAAGCCGACTTGACATACACACACTCTTTCCCTCCCTGTTCCTCAACTCGGAGTGAGTGTGTGTGTGTCGAATCCACCACTCGTGCATTAGGTACTACAGTGTGTGTGTGTGTGTTTTAGATTACAGCACTTACACACTGACACAGCTCACAGATGAGGAACGCTCCGAGCGTGGCCTCCTCGTGGTTGTCCTGGATGTCCACGTTGATGACGTGCACCGGCTGGAACGTCTCCTGTTCACGTGAGTTCAAGTCTACAGCACACGCGTACACACACAGACAGAGACTTTACCTCAGGAATGTTTTAAGAGGCCGTATATAACTGTAGAACCCTGTAGAGACTCTAGTCTCTTCACACACACTCATATTGTCTGGTTTGGTTCTGCTAGTTCTCTGGGTTCCTTCCATCAGCACCAGGAACCCGAATCCTGTGTGTGTGTGCACAGTGCCATGCAGGGGCGTAGATTTAGGGTGGATGGAGGGGATGTGTCCCCACCAATGTCCAGAGCAAATCTACGCCCTTGGTGCCATGTGACAAATGTTAAGTTTATAGCTCTGTAATGAGACACGCCTCCTCTCTAAAGCCAACCTGTTTGGCCCCGCCCATTTTGGAAAATGAAAATTAAAAAAATATCATCTCTGAATAAACGAGCCAAGAACGGCTGCCAAGTCATTCAGCTCTAAATGCCCTGTGTGTGTGTGTGTGTGTGTGTCTTACCCTCCAGCACCTGGTCGTACACTCTCTCCTCACAGGTGATGACCAGGTCGAACTGGTCCTTACAGTTCTGGAAGCGTTCTGGTCGAGTCTTGATGCGCTTGTTGCGCTCCAGCATGTGCAGGATCCCGTTCTGTGTGTATCTGAGGACGGGCTGGGTCAAGGAGATAACGCACATGTGTGTGTGTGATCAAATCTCTCTCTCTCACACACACACACAATACATTTCCACACAGTGGTGAGAGTCACACCAGATCAGAGGAGAATAAATAACCTCTTATAAAGAGAACGGAGAAGTGTTACTGATTAATTACTCAGACTACAGTCAGTCTTTTAATCAAAGATCTAATTATTAATCATTTAATTTAAGCGGCAAACAGCTTGAATAAAAACGTAAGAGGTGTTTAATAAGACACAACATGCAGACCCCCCCCCCCCGTCAGGAACACACAACACTATCATTTAACACAGTACACATCTCTAGTTACATCATCCTGTCACACAGAGCTCGCTCTCTCACACACACACACACACACACACACACACACAGAGAGAGAAAGAGCCTGAACGTGGTGTGGTGTGTCTCTGTGTAAGAGCTCAGCTCTGAGGATCAGCCATGCAGAGCTCATCCTCAAGCGGTCACGCTCAGCATCAACAGACCTGCGGTGGAGCTGTAACGATGGCACCCGTGCGCCCCCTACAGGCCGAGCGCTGACACTTCAGAGCTCAGGAGAGCAGCAACCATCACACACACACAGCAGTGATTATGTGAGTCACCGCTCCTGAAATATCCACAACATTCACACGTGTGTGTGTGTGTGTGTGTAACGTCAGCCGCAGAAAATATGTTTAAAAACCACGTTTAGAAATAAAACACCTGTGTCACTCGGTACATTTAATCAAGAGTCCGTCTACATCAGCAGGACTGTGATTTACACAGGCACATCACTGTAGTGCACCTCGCGCAGCGCTAACGCTAAAGCCAGGCGCTTCACAGAACTGTTAGATAAACCAGACTTTCAGCTTTTAGTCTTTACCTCACACACCGGCTTATTGACTTCCTTCCCTACAGAATTTAATCACCATCACCAGTTTAACTGAAGCTCTAACACTCACAGGACTAAACCCCAAACCCAGCCCTGCTCCTAGACTCCTAACATGAGGACAGGATGCATCTAATGAATCTGATCAGCTCCCCACTGTACATCGTCTGCGGTGCTGTTCCCCGTTTATAAACACGACATACAGACTAAAGCCGACTCCACTGGACCTCCGCCCACAGTCTACGTCTTTATTTCCATAAACAGGATTTTACACTAACAGAGGAATCACACCGTCTCCATGAAAACTGTTTGGATTGTACGTTTAATACTTTGTTTCCGTGGGTCCGTCCTGTCCTGAGATCAGTTCTGACTGTAAAAACAGAAAGATGTTTTAGTTTTTGGCTGATTTACATTAGGTTTGCTCAGATTAGCGCCTCCTAGTGTCAAGGTAGTGTGTTTGCAGCAACTCTTGCCCCCCCCATACATATATGACAGTATATGAACAATATACATCAGACTACCTCCCTGAAAAGTGTATACATTTTTGTCACTCACACACACACACACACTGCAGCCTGTGTAACAGTAGCCAGTGTCACCATTGATGTTCGTCACACTGTGAGGTAACGTATCTGCTGAAACACTGGAGCAGCAGCGAGGTGACCACACACACTCCACTAACGATAGCGTCTGGGCGGAGTCACAGGTACGCTCCAGTATAGCATAATATAAACTGCCATTTATCCTACCACCCAACACATAGGCCGTTCGAATCAAAGCGGGACTTTTGGTTGTACAGAATAACAGAACACAGTCCTGAGAGTAAACACTCCATCAAGGTGGAAAGTTCTCTCAGTACGCCAGAGTCATGATCAGACAGCCTGTGAAACACCGGCCTCCCAGGAACTCCTTTAATGCTTTCCCAAATATGTGAGGTCAGGACTGTACGGGAGGATGAGGCGATAACTCCCAGCCGAGCTCCTGTAATGTGTGAGTGGTGCGGTGGGCAGTACTGTCCTGCGAAAAACACAACGCCTTTGGTAATCAAAACAAGCGGTTTATTTATTTTTCATTAAACGAGTTCCTGGGAGGAGTTCTGATCACAGCCCCGGTGTACTGAGAGAACTTTCTCCCTTGATGGTGTCCAAGCAATAGTAACACACTGGGATAAGTGTATTAGTGTATCAGGGGATTATATAGAGACATAAAGGGAGTTTTTACTATCAGGACTGTGTTCTGTTATTCTGTACAATCAAAAGTCCCGCTTTGACTCGAACACCCCTGGTGGTTTCACAGCCATGTTGTTGCATGTGAGCACCAGGAGATGCATTTTGTTCTTGTTCTACGTGTACACCAGATGTGGGCTGATGTATTAAATTCAACATGGTTGTACCACTAAATGTGTCTCTCTCACACACACACACGCTGAAATCTTCTCAGCACATTCAGACCCCAGGAGCGAAAATAAAAGCAGAGATTCTACACCGCTCCAATAAACGACTTAAGTTGGAAACAATATTTTTTTTGCAGGTTTTCCCCTCACACCATCACTGCAGCGTTATGCATCGAACGCTCTACTATGACTGTGTGTGTGTGTGATCCCTCTACCACAAATCTGCCCTACTGCCACCACCTTAATGTGAAACTTATGTCCTCTGGATTAAACAGAACTCAGTGTGTGAGCGTGAAGGAGAAGTCAGAGCGCTACACACACTCAGATACACTTCACACTACCTCTCACCGCTGGCACTCCACTTATCTCTTTAAAATAATAATCATCATGCATACGCACCTCCAGGTTAAAGAGTACAATGTGATCAATATTTTAAACTAGTAGTAGTACTTGTGTATTTAAGAGAGGGGAAGGAAGGGGGGCTGTAAAGTTGTGTGTGTGTGTGAGGGATACAGTTCCTTGTCCTTTCGGACCAGGTCGCTGTACATCTGTTCGTAAGTGGTTTTGAAGTCATACACATTAGGCTTGTCTGGAGCGGGTCCCGGGAGTTTCACATGGCTTCCGGTGCCGAAAGATCGAACATCGAAACCGCGCTTGCTGCAGAAACATGGAGAAAGTGTAAACAGCTGGAAAACACAGCGTCAAAACAGATAAACGAACACTAAATACAGCAACTTACCCTTCCATTAAAAAAAAATATATATATAGTTATAATATAGATGGGAGTGTGTGTGAATTTAACTTAAAAGTAGAATATCACTGTGTATCATCAGGCGATTTATAAACATTCCAACTCCTAATACACAGGACTGGAATTAAATTTAAAACTAAACAAAACTAACAGCATGTAAAGCTATGACTAAAGTGTAAATGTTTTTTCTCTATAATAAACACAGATTAAAACAGATGTGTAGTGTTCTGTGTCCAGCAGAAGTCAGTCACTATATTAAGGTGAGTTTCTGTCACTCAGAGTCCCGGATATGAAGCCTCAGTCCAGGGCTGTTTCGGTTCCTTGTTTTTGTGAACCGAATGGAGTCGGTTCCACACAATAACACTCCTAATCTTTAAAAAATTTTTTTAAAAAAATGCTAAAAACTGTCAGCCTGCTAAGGTGAGTGTTGTGCAGAGGTATCCCTCACAAAAACCTAAAAAAAAAAATAAAAAAAACCTTTTTTCCTTTACATAGAACCGCTCTATTTGTCACTGAACCGAACCACTTTCTCAAAAGCTTCGGAGTCGACTCTTGATTTCCGATTGACTCGAACAGAAGAATCGACTCTTTGTTTTGAGCTCGACTCCTAGCCCACCTGCTTCCGGTTTCTGTGACACAGCAGAGCTGTGGTGTTTCACCCCCAAGAAAATCTCTCAAGACTAAAAACACAGAATTACTCTAAGTTTATTCACGTGGTAGATGACGTTTTATGGTTTAGTTTTCTAGTCAGAATGTTGTGTCCTGTCAGTGTCGAGGGTTTCCATGCTCGTCTGTCAGAAAGAAACATAAAGCCTTGTTTAAACAAAAAAAAAAAGAAAAAGAAGAAAAACCCCGGCTAGTCGGTGATTATCAGTGTGGTTCTTCTCCTCCTGGTGACCGTGTTGCTTTATTTCAGTTTGTTTTTTCCTCTTTGCTCGTTACCTGAGGATGTTGTGTGCTTCCATGCTGCGGTTCTGGTTACTCGAGCACACCACCGCTACCCGAAGCGGATGGCTTGGCATACTCAACTTCTCCTCACAATATCACTAATCCACGAGTCAAATCAAATTTACAACAAAAAGCGATGTCAGCTTTAATCTACGCGAATAAACCCCCCAACGAAAATAGTACCAGTCGATAATTAAAGCCTGAATCGAGAATATTCGGCGGCACAGAGCTAAAGCAGCTACACCGGGTTTGGTCTGAAACACAAACTGGAACAAAATGGCGGCCCGGCTGAGCAGAGTGCTGACGCAATACGGGGCGGGGCTTGTGTTGTGCATTATGGGCGTGGCTTGGAACTGGCTCTTGTTAATTCAATCTCCTGGATGTCTGTCTTCAGTGCGTTTATAGGATTTATTACCAAATATATAGGTTAAATTATTGACACCTTACAGCAACAAATAGAATAATACAATTTAATTTGAGTTATTTTACTATATATATATATATGCACACACACACACACACACAGTATATATAGTTCTGCCTCAGGCGTTCCTCAGGGTGGTAGTTCAGGTACAGGTAGTTCCATCACAAAGCGTTCCTCACTTAATGTAACAGTACACAGCTTATACGACAGGCTTCTGCGTGAGGAGCAGCAGCGAGTTGACGGGTAATGGTAGCTAGCGGGGTTTAGGATCTGCACCTGCGTATCCTCTAGTATACAGGGTACCGAAGGATTAATTTCGTAGTCTAACAACATAGACAATTCTCACTTAAATTATCTCAAATTTTAGCGAGATGTGTAAAAACGTACTAAGTTTAATGTTTTACTTTTTCTTTTTTTTCAGGGTGAGGAATGAAACATTCACTAGCAATGAAAAGGCATGTTGAAATGTCCACCACCGCCCTTTACCCCGTCTCTTCCCACAAGTCTAGAGGAACTCACACAACATCACGCTGTGATGCTACAGCGTGTTTGGCAGGAGCTGGACTACCGACTTGACGGTGGCCATTTCAACATGTCTTTTCATTGCTAATGAATGTCATTCCTCACCCTGAAAAAAAAGAAAAAGTTAAACATTAAACTTTGTAAGTTTTTACATATCTCGCTAACATTTGAGATCATTTAAGACATTGTAGATTCAGAGAGGAACGCCTGTGGCAGAACTATATACACGTGTGTCGTGTCACAAGCAGTGCACATACAGTATTGAACATTGGTGAAGCTTTCAGTTATAAAATCCATTTGAATATGTTGTTGGAATTATGATAAATAAGTCTTTAATTTTTCAACATGAAGCCTATTTCATTTCTTTTGCTTAGGACACGTAGTTACGCAGACATTATATTTCAAATGATGTCAAATTCTCTGGAACACCTTGTATTATAATATGTATTTGGAATTTCCTTCGGGATCAATAAAGTATCTATATATATCTATTTATCTATCTAACTATACATAATTATTCAAATTTAAAACACCATCCATGTCAACCTGCCCTTAGCTAACTTATATAGCCAGCTAGCTCACCGCTAGTGAACTAGCTCACATTAGTCATTAAGCTCTTCAGTTACATCCTCATTCCCTGACTTATATTCTAAACCAGTACAACCCATTAACCTTATTATGACACTCACAGGATGTTCATTACTATTAACTGTAGCTATGTTAGCTAGCTAGATACAGTAGCTAAACACAAAAGTTCATTCCTCATCAATCCCTTTCAATGTAACTGACTATAGCGTGTTTTTAAAGGTTTTTTCCACGATTATGAAGAAAGTTTGTGTTAAGGTTATGTTCTATCTAAATGAAATGTAAGTGATAAACTACATAACATTAGTCAGTAATCACGAGGAGCCATTTCAATATCATGATTTCAGGTTTCAGACAAAATCACACATTTTAAATTAGGCGAATTATTATTTTATTGACACAAAAGCTTTTTTATTACAGAGAGAAAATATAGCACAGTATTCAGATTGCTTCACCAGTCTGCGTGTCCTCAGGATAACTGATTATTATTATTATCATTATTAACATCATAAGGCATAAAATCTTATTGTAGCCACCACACCGATGGCGTGTGTTAGCCGACGGTATTACTGTCAATCCTACAGAAATAAAACAGCATTGCTCCCATTGAGGAGGAAAACCTAAAAAGAACTTCATTCTTAAAGCAGTAAAAACACTTTGCGTGAAATGCTACTGTTGCTAATGCTAAACGAATGCTAATGGGATGCAGTTAGCATTCAGTCGTTTTTCCATCAGCTTTTACCGTTAAATGATTATATCTCTACAAAACTAAAAACATTCTGAACTCTTTATTATTTTTTGTATCGACTATTACTGTATAAACTTATTGTCTAAGCTTAGGTTGAAAAGATAATCAAGTGTTTCAGAAATATGCTATATGCATTAGCCATGATAGCATTTTCAGACAAACTTTATCCCGTCTCATGAAACAATCAACAACCCATATGCTTTAACACACTCCTCCAGCTACCTGGCTAATCTAGTTTTGCTAATGCGCACAGTTCAGTGGTAAATGTCAGCTCACACAGTCACGGGTAGGGGGCGCAACAGCTCATTGGTGTATGTTTGTGGAAAGATATACAGTATAAATCAAGTTTTTATTTTTATTTGCTTCTCTACCTGATGTGTGTATACACACACCCGCACTGTGATATGTGAACATGGATCCAATCAGAACAGAGATTCCAGTGAGGGTTTTTTTTTTTTTTGCTTCAAGATGAAAAGAAACATACAAATGCTGATCTCTAAACTAAATGAAGTATTACGATGGATGTACTTCACCACAGTCTCTCTGGCGTGGGTGTCACCAGAAGCTCACAGAGATAGCAGTCTGTGTGTGTGTGTGTGTGTGTGTGTGTGTGTGTGTGTGTGTGTGTGTGTGGGCTGTAAGAGGCTGTTAGGGAGCACGTCCAGGACCTCTTTCACACGCTTGTGTTTGAGTGCCACAGCAGAAGTGTGTGTTCGTATGAGAGATCTGTAGGAAGGTGTTGTGTTTATTTTTAGAGTTGTGTGTAGATACAGTGAGATGAACGTGATGAGGAATGTTTTATTCCACTCACAGCTGTGTGATGTCATCAGTACGCGCTTTAGCTTCCAGTAACTAATCTACAGTGTAGCTCTGCTGATCAGCGTGACTACTTAAGTGTTTACCATCTGAAGGCGATGGAGGACTTTTATATAAATCTGTCCAAAAAGCCAGTTCATTTGATAGTAAACAAACCTCATGAACTTTAACCCAGGAAGTGTATGCTACCAGATGAAAAGTCTCCTGATGACATCACAGAGCAGTGACTGGTTAAAAGAATGTCGATTCAGGAACACGTCCTACCTGAAGAAATCATGGCCTCAGCTCTTGTGTGTGTGTGTGTGTGTGTGTGTGTGTGTGTGTATCCCTGTGTGTTCAGAGGTACGTGTTGTGTGAACGGAGCGAGTGCTGCTGCTGCGTGCCAAGTGTGTGCTGCATGTTGGGGCTCATGATGTTCTCCGTGATGTAGGCCACCAGCAAGCAGATGATGACCAGCATTACACAGATGGCTCCGCCCACCATCATCATGGCAATCACAATGTCCTGCATCCCCGTGGACGACACGCTGAACTCCACGCACTCGCCGGGCCCGCCCCAAACCGCCGGCTGCAGGCAGATTCGATAGGGCACGTTTTCATGGAGCTCGCTCAGTAAATAGTCCCTGCAGCCACTGGCCAGGTGCACACTCGCACACTCGAACTGAGTGTAACTGCCATTCCACCAGCACCTCATCCTGAAGCCCCCTCTAGGCTCCCGCTGCACCATTCTGGGGCCCTTTGGAGGAGACCCCGTAGATGGTTCAGTCTGGATGTCTGAGTTCGCTAGAATGTGTCCTGATCCTTCCTGCACCATGGGGTAAGTCCACTGGAGCAGCACAGTGCTGTTGGAGAGCAGGTTGGCAACCAGGAGACCTCCAGGCGATCTCACTTGTCTGCAGGTGCGGCCCGGACAGGTGAAGTTGACCCGAGTGTGTCGGAAGCACAGCCGTCCGTCTTTGCCTTGCTCCAGGACGCGGTACGCACACACGCTGCCTTCTTTGAGCGGGTCGCTGCTGTTTGAGTCGGTCCTGGTTTCCTGCTGCTTCAGCTCAAACTCTCCGTCTCTGCCTCCGTCTCTGTCTCCGTCCTGCGGTGGTGCGACTCTTAACAGGCTGTAAGTACTGTTATTACTGACGTCACCGGTGCTCCAGGCGTGAGTGCCAGTCCAGCAGCAGAGCATCACGGAGAGACAGGAGACGACCAGCGCGCTCCGGCGGCTCCTCATGTCTCTCCCCGAGACGATTATTCCAGTTCTGTACCTTATTGTATCTCTGCGAGCATCTCAGCCAAGGCAGACGACACGGTGTCAGCGGGAGGAACCCGGGAGAGGAGCGTCACACGTCACATCACTGTCACAGCCTGGGGAAAGGAAGTGAGATAAGATCCACCTTCCTGTGATGTATTCAGATTACAGTCTATAGAGAGATGCAGCGGTCACACGGCACGAGGAGCTACAGCCCTGCTTACATCATGAGGAGGAGGAGGATGAGGATGATGATGAGGCACCATGGCGATGTCCTCCTCTCTCCTCCTCTCTCTAGGTGAGTGACGTCAGCGAGCGTTTGTAGTCTTTGGTAAAGGTCATGACGTCACATCTCCTCCACTGCGCTCCTCCAGCAGCCCTGGATCCTCCATCAATCAGGTTCCAGAAGAAGAAGGAAGAGGAGAGAGAGAGAGAGAGAGAGAGAGTAATGAGAGTCTACATGTCCACTCCACAGTGTGCGGCTCCGGGAGAGTGTGTGTGTGTGTGTGTGTGTGTGTGTGCAGAGCGCAGAGAGCGCGGGAACAGGGCGAGTACTGATCATACCGACAGTGTGGTACTGCTGACATCTAGTGGTCGACAAGAGAACTGCACACCCGAGCGAGCCGCAATACAAGGAGCTGTGTCGAGAGGAGCTGACTTAAAGAGTTACAATCTAATAATAATCTGATCTGATCTTTAATGTAATCAGTGATATTATTATTATTATTATTATTATTA
>JAQMYG010000016.1:23249775-23266736 GCA_030014215.1 Clariallabes teugelsi
TGTGTGTGTTTGTGTGTGTGTGTGTGTGTGTGTGTGTGTGTGTGTGTGTGTGTGTGTGTGTGTGTGTGTGTGTGTTTTACATAACATCACGTGATGTGAAGCTTCACTATGTAACAACACTAAAACCCCAAATGTGTTATTAAACCCTAAGACGTGATTTAGCCGTGTGTAATAAACCTGAAGAATAAGGGAGAAGGTGTGTGTGTGCACACGCGTGTTTATAACGTGACGTGTGAGTGAGTATAAGGTCAGAGAAACATCACGGCTCTCTGTTTATTAAAAAGTGTGTAAAGTGTGTAAACAGGTCGAGATGTAATCACAGTCCTGAGTCTAAAAAAGTCTAAACCGTTTCATCTCACTCACACACACACACACACTTCCTGCAACTGGAAATCGCTCATCTGCATTCTTTTACTACATTCTTTTTTTCCTGCTCCAATGTTTTTGCCCCCCTCCCCTCCCCTCCCCTCTTTCTGTTCTGCGTTTTTCTTCCTTTTCTTTTCTTCTCCTGTAATCGTCTCTGGTTTCTGGGAATCTGTGAGCTGAAGGTTTTCCCTCCTGCCGAGAAACACAACAGGCCGACATAGTTCACATTCCACACGCCGGGACTTTTCAGGACCTTATTTAGAGATCAGTAAAACAAGATAAGCCGACTGAACCGGTCAGTTTTGTGCTGAGCAGACAGCAAATCCACATACACACACACACACACACACACACACACACACACACACACACACAAAAAAACAGAATTAAATGAGCGTCAGGTTTTAGTTACCGAGCAGGAAGGAGAAATTATACAGAAACCAAAACCCTCAGGTGGATTTAAGCAGATAAACAAACAAGATGTTAATTACCAGAAGCACATCAAAGGTATAATGTATGATGGACTTTATTAATGTTATTATTATTATTATTATTATTATTATTATTACTATTAATAATAAGTAATTTGGCGTGATTACACAGATACACTCACAGTGAAGTTAAAAAAAGCCCTGACACATGAAATAAACAGTAAACATACATAAACTACAAAATACTCATGTAAAATAACTTCATTTTATGCTTATAGGATGTTTCTCACATTGAAGGTCTTAACCCACATATTTACACTCTGCTGTGAGGTGTGTGTGTGTGTGTGTGTGTGTGTGTGTGTGTGTGTGTGTGTGTGACTATTTAGTTTTAATGGCGGTATGATTTAACACTGTTTCCCCTCCTGCTTTTACAGAACGGCATCGTGCACCGCGATCTGAAACTGGAAAACATCCTGCTGGACGCAAACGGAGACGTGAAGGTGAGACACTCAGCACCTGCTCTGTCTGTGTGTGTGTGTGAGCGAGAGAGTGAATAAACACATACCGATAAAGCTCACACCCTTTGTGTGTATATGCAGTGAGATGTTCTGCATCTGTGAACACACACACACACACACACACACACACCCATGAGTATCACCTGCACTGTAGAGGTTGATGTTCTCTTTTCACTGCGCAGTGTTTGGCCTGAGCGCGGGCTTCGCCTCATTTAGCTCTCAGTTTCATCAACACCGTGTTTGGCGCGTCTCACACAACCGTCGCTCACTAGCGTCTCAGCTAGCGCACGCACACACACACACACACACACACACACCCAGCATGGCGTCAGTGAACAGGTTACCATGGGAACGTGTGGGCTGGACCCCACTCTGACTGAAGTGCCTGCGAGATGACGTGAGAGTGTGTAGCTAACGTCACGTGTGTGTGTTTTCAGATCGCTGATTTCGGGCTGTCGAACCTGTACCGGAGAGACGAGTACCTGCAGACATTCTGCGGCAGCCCGCTGTACGCCTCGCCCGAGATCGTGAACGGGCGGCCGTATAAAGGGCCGGAGGTGGACAGCTGGTCTCTGGGCGTCCTCCTGTACGCTTTGGTGCACGAGGCCATGCCGTTCGACGGCCACGACTACAGGACGCTGGTGCGACAAATCAGCACCGGAGACTACCGCAAACCCAACAAGCCATCAGGTACTGACCCTCCTTCTGTCCCTTTAAACAGGACGTCCGTCACATCACCAAACCAACGTGCAGATTATATTATATATTATATTATATTATATTATATATGGGGGAAAAATTACTCTTGGTGTATCTCGTCTCAACAAATCAGTGTCACCAAACATTTACAACTTTTGTATACGAGAAAGCAAAGTCCAGGAAAACACAGATTGGATGAATCCAAGCAAGACCAGCGTACTTGTGTTTTAAGGAAGTGTCCTTTCTGTCAAAATAACTGTATTATAATATTATAACAGCAGCATTATTAATAATTAGCGGAATGACTGTAGTGCGGCTGAAACACTACAGTATTTGTGTCCTGTGATGTAAACAGTTCTGGTAAAGACTGAACACCACGTCTCTCCCTGTACAGATGCATGTGGTTTGATCCGATGGATGCTGATGGTGAACCCTGATCGCAGGGCAACTCTAGAGGAAATTGCAGGCCACTGGTGGCTCAACTGGGGCTACCAGTGTCCCCTCCTGGCCGAGAACAAGACTACAGCAACAATGACGACTTCCACGTCTTCGCAAACGAGCAACTCCGCCCGAATCACTGATTGGCTTCGGAGAACCTCTCGACCTCTGCTGCACAGCGGCTCGAAAATGCGCTGTCTTCTGCGTCCAGCAGGAGGAGTCACGGGAGACTCGTCCATCACGCGCCAGCGCTCAATCCGCAGATCGCGCAAAGAAAACAACGTGTCTCAGAGCATGCAGGAGAACACCGCGCCCAGGCCGTTTAAAGGCATCCTGAAGAAACGTGGCAGCTTGAAACAGAAGTTGTGTGGAGAACCGCAGGTTCCACCTTTGGAAGAGAAAATGACGAATGCCGTAGTGGCGCCACCTGCAGCCCAGCCTTCACCTCCTCCCCCAGCCCCGCCCCCTCGCAAGGGAATCCTGAAGAAGCCGGTGGAAAGAGAGAGGGAGTCGGGTTACTCCTCGTCCACCGAGGGCAGCGACTCCACCCAAACGCCACAACCTGAGCTGGGTACCGCCATGCCACCGCGACAGAAAGGAATCCTTAAACGTAACGGAAAGTTTTCCTCCGGTGGTCTGCAAGAATTCGGGGAGTTCGGCTCCCTGGACCAGCTAGCAGAATCCCTTCCGACAGGGGGCATCAGATCTCGTCCCAGCATTGCCATCAGTGAGGACAGCATTCTTTCATCGGAATCCTTCGATCGGTTAGACCTGCCTGATCGCCGTGAACCTGCAATGAAGGTGGGCCGTCCAGCAGGGGGCCCCATGCGCGGCAGTGTTTCGGCCGACAATCTACTGGACATGAAGGAAAGCAGGCAGGAATTATGGGATGCGGACGAGATGGGTGAAAGGAAATTCTGTGACACAGACTGTGAGACGTGACCAAAGTCCCGTGTCTGTGTGTAACAGCGCACACATAAGCTGAAACTCTCGATACAAACTTCTTCGAACCCGACAAGTCCGTTTCAGGACATGTTCTGATTCTGCATGGGAAAGGACTTGTTGTGGAGATGCCGGTCCACGAACAGACTTGTAGCGGCCGCATGACGGACTGGAAACATGAGCCGACTGTAAAGCTGGACTTTAACACTGGTTTAAGTAAAACTGGCTGATTTAAGTTTGTTTCTTAAGTCTGTTACGGGTTTGATTGAATTAAACGAAGCACATTTTATTATTGAGCCAAAATGGCGTAGAAAGGGAATGTGTTGGGGTTAGTGCGGTACAGTACAGTAAAATTCATCAAGCAGCTGTTATTAGAGAGGTGATTCTCCTTTTAAACAGCATTTCCACAACATGTGTGTGACGTGACTGGGACCGTGTTTCGGGAGATTTACAACTGAAAATTACCTAAAAGAACCAAAGATGCTGAAAGTACAGTTAAGAACAAATTTATTCTGCGTAATAATCAGACTACAGAAGCGACCTTTTGGTTTATCTTCTCTGAGATCAGAAGCTTGTAGCTCAGAGTCCACTGGTGATAAGAGGGCTTTATTTTAAAACGACAGTTTGTTAAACTTGTTAACGATTAACCTTTGAGATTCTGTTATCAGTCTCGCTCTCAGCTGAAACCCCAGACCAGACACGGCTGTTTATTGCTTTACGAATTTACTCTGTGATAGGGATTATTACAAGTAAACAGACTGTGCGACGTTTGTGAAAACTGTTTTGTAATCTGTACTCACTAATCGAGGGCTTGTGTAATTTTAATTTGTGAAAAACCTGCTTTTGAAGGAACGAGGACAGAGGACTGTCCAACTGATGCAGAACGTAAATAATTCTTGAAATGTAATTATTTTTTTTATAGTAATTTTATTTTCATGATGATTGTGAATGCCATATTAGACCTGAGTTTATATTTGTTGTTCAAAAAATTGAACATAACGACACTGCAAAACTGTGATGGTTTTTTTGTTTTTTACACTGGTGTTCCCGTCAGAGACGGCGTGTACACGCGTCGAATGAAGTCTTGAACACCGCAGGGCAAACTGCAAACACTTTGTACCGATACAGGACCAGTGGGGCAATAAAAACTCACAAACACAAACGCTATTGTTTCCATCTATTCATTTCATATCTACGGCTTGGGTTTAGGATTAGTTTTATAGCTTAAATGATAGTCTGATTACTGAAGGGTGCTGAGAAGGTAAACATCAGAGCCGGAGTTCAGTCTAAACAGGAAGCTCGGTGCACTACAGTACTTACCTCTGTAGACATGTTGGTCAGCTCTACAGCATACTGCGGTCCTGACTCACCTGAGGCGCCCTGAAGTGCAGACTGAGGCGGCAAGCGGCGTCCTGATTGATTAATTCTGTCGACTCTTACTTCATACAAATGATACGAACCACATCTTGAAGAGTTTCGGCCCTGAAATGAAACATGGCAGGGAGGAAAGAGAGCGACTTCATCCCTTCTATCATGTGTTAATCAAGATAAACACACATTCACCAAAAGAAGGAGATCTTTTAAAAACAGCAGTGTATTATTTAAGCAGAAATATTTATATATATTTTAATATTTATTATATCTTTCGGGTTTCACTTTAACCCTCTCACAGCGACATTTGGAAAGCAGCATTGGTGCAGTGTGCAAAGGACAAATAACATGCAAACCCTGTGCAAAGGTATACAAAACCTGAAGGAAATGTGCCACGCAGGCAGTTTAACACACACACACACACACACACACACACACATGTTGTAGATACAACAATAGGAACATTGAAACAACACACATTATACATATATACTAGTGCATCTTAGTGAACTTACAGCTTTCTGAACACCAGAAGTGAAAAGCAGCGGTTTAGTAAACTACAGGGAAATTAATAAGCAGAGAATTTTCTGAATGTGCAGCTTAGGAGTGACACTCCTGATTAAATCTATTAATACTAATAAACGTATATTTTAATCCTTAACCAGACACTTTGTATTAATAATATAATGAGAAATTAACTCCATCTTCCCCACCCTTTAATAAGTAACCTAATGTCATAAACGTAATATTTGATTTAACTGAATATTTGAACATGTAACATTAAACAGCAGGTATGATCTAGTCACCATAACTGACCTCTGTGTCTGTGCGTGTGTGTGTGTGTGTGTGTGTGAATGTAACACGTGTGCTGCTGATCTCTTCAGTCCGCACGTCCTGATAGTGATCTGACAGTGTGATCCACCTGACAGGGTTCTGTAGGGGACTGTTTGACTTCCTGGGTGCTGCTGACCTCATGGACAGGTGAGTCCGAAGTGCACGGGGCCGGGTCTGGGGGCAGAGTGACCTTCAGAGTCTCCTCCAAGGCGGAGTAACAGTTACAGAGAGACACCTGGGAGGAACAAGAAGAAACGCGTTCATGAGCCTCACATCGTTTTTAAAATTTAGTTTAAACTAAATCATGATGTATGAAACGAACCCAAACCAAGCTGCCCCCAGTTACACACCACAACACTCCTTTACACTCATATCTTTAGCAACACGGCAGCGTGCATGTGTGTGTGTGTGTGTATTGACAGATGGCTGCTATCCTGGGCCACTCCACCCGCGGTGTTTGCATATTGTGTGGAAAAACAAACAACACCAGAGACGAGAGGACGTGAAACTCATCACGATCAGACTCCGTACTATCACATGTTAGCAGCCTTGCTCATGTTTATAGACAGACACTTCAGTCTAATAAATGAAAGTCTCACCAGGTCAGTGTCTAAGAGGCTAGCCGTGAGCTGCAGGAGTGTGTCGCAGGGCAGCGTGCCATCCAGCAGGTTCAGACGCCGAGCTGCAGCAGTCACACAGCTACAAGCGATAACGGAGGGCAGATAGGTTGAAAATGTAAACTCTGCAACACAAACACACACACACACACTTCAAATAGCAGCTGGACCTACTCATCCTGTGGCAACACATGTACAGAATAACTGAACTGTAATACACTGCATAAAGTTTATAGCATGTTTAATAATCCATTACCCTGACCGATTCAGGCTAACAGTGGGCCTGTAGTGAGCTGCTCCCCAAGGACACACGGCAGTCCAACAACCCACATGATCAGTAACATGTAACAAACTTCCAATAAAAACACATAAAACAGAGCACATTTTGTACACCAAACAGGTCCCGGTGTGACTGATTACATTTGGGCTAAAAGGGAGATTGTGTTTATTTCTCATCTGACCGATCTGTTCCTTTAACGCTGCCATCAATGACATCACCAATGACATCACCACCACGGCAGCACTGCCTTACACTGCTCTGATCAGCATCTGCTCCTCAATAAGCCACAATAGAGTTTAATTCTATTTATGTATGGGAGTGATTAACCTGTGTGTGTGTGTGTGCTAATATAAAGTTCTGATAAAAATAGGCACAATGGACGCACACACACACACACACACACACACACACACAGCTCCTCTGTGACCCCACTGACCGTCAGCCTACACCACAGGACTGGGAGGAGTACACACACCTTGTTAGACAGGTGTTGTGTCTCTAAGACAGGTGTGTCTCTGTCCTTTCATACACAATAGCTCACTGGCAGGAAGTGCTGAGCCCAGAAGAATGGCTTACACTATCCCATAATAAGCCTGTGGTTGCCTTGGGCTACCTGAGTTCCTGGACGAGGAAGGGCAGGTGGGGGAGAGGGGTTTCAAATCACACTTTGCTTGGGCACACAAACAGACACACACACACACACACACACACACACAAAACTGATATACATAGAATATTCTGGAGCCAGCACTACTTTTGTGTGTGTGTGTGAGAGAGAGAACGTGTTTATACAGAACCATTACCATGAGACACAGTACCTGTATGGAAATAAATGGCTATGTGAGTCTGCACCTGTGTGTGTTTACCTGTAGCAGCTAGAGCGATGTAAGTGTATGTGTGTTTGCGCAGGGCTGAGGGGTCAGGAGGAATTATGGGAAGTCCCTGCAGTAGCGGCTCCAGGAAGTCAGAAGGCAGCACTGAGGCCAAATCCCAGTTCAGCCTAGACACCACCAGTAACTCCCACTGCTACACACACACATTTAGGAGTTGTACACAGAACCCATTAGCTCTAGGTGACAAACTGTTATTTGAATTAAACACGATAACAGAAGCCAATCAGCAGTGATGTGTGAAGATGCCTAGGGTTTATAAGCCACCTGTGATGATTAGATCACCAGCTCTTTATGAAGATTACCAGTAGCTGTGTAACGGAGAAGGCGCTCTCGGTGTAGATGCAGAGATCAACAGCGCGCAGAGGAACCGAGTCTCTGAGTTTGGAGGCCAGGAACATGCAGGCGGAGCCGAGCAGCTGCAGACTGGACGTGGACATTTCGCACTGAGCCATGTACCTGTCCAGGTACTGAACTGATAACGGAAAGACCTCCTCCTCGCACCGCTGTTCCTCACACACCTGGAGAACCCAAAAGCAGGAAATCAGACTGAGTCCAAGGGGAAACCATGAGGAATTATAAAGGGTGTTTGAGTTAAAGTGGGAGTTTTCATAATAGTGCAGAATAACAGAACACCCCCTTTATGTCGCTACATAATCCCCTGCTACACTTATCCCAGTGTTTCACTAGTGCTTGGACACCATCAAGGTAGAAAGGCCGGAGCCATGATCAGACAGCCTGTGAAACACCGGCCTCCCAAGAACTCCTTTAATGCTTGCCCAAACATGTAAAATGTCTTGGAGTGAGGTCAGGACTGTACGGGAGGATGAGGCGATAACTCCCAGCCGAGCTCCTGTAATGTGGAGCTGGTGCGGTGGGCAGTACTGTCCTGCGAAAAACACAACGCAATCTTTGGTAATCAAAACAAGCTTATTTTATTATTATTATTATTAAAGGAGTTGCTGAGAGAACTTTCTACCTTGATGGTGTTCAAGCACTAGTGAAACACTGGGATAAGTGCATTAGTGTATCAGGGGATTATACAGAGAAATAAAGGGAGTTTTTCAAGATTCAAGAACTTTATTAATCCCAGAGGGAAATTGCTCAAATTTTACTCTCAGAACTGTGTTCTGTAATTCTGTACTGTCAAAAGTCCCGATTTGACTTTTTCAGAAACGATTTCCTCGACTGTGGTATGGTGTTTGTGTGACTTCAGGACACATTAATTCACCTGGATGTGAGTCTGGAGTGAAAAGGTCAGCAGCACTGATGGAACTCTGACTCTTTGTACAGTCAATCAAATCACTTGCATTACGATTCAGAGTCGACTCCCACTTCGGTTCTCACATGAGGTAGAGATAGAGATGCGAGAAGATATTTTCACCAGTAATTGTTCTTTTGTGCTTGTTCCCGCATTGTTATATTTTTTAATAAACAAAATACTGTTAATTGCACTGGATTTGCAACGGTGTCCTGCTGAGAATCAAACCCACGCCTCACTGTTTACACTAACAAACAGGTTACAATGTTACAAACTAATTTTCATGAGAAGTTTACTTGATTAAATTAAAAGGCGATTCTTATTAATATGCCTATAAACAGTGAAACGGGAAGAAACACTGCTAACCGACTCGGCTCTTAAGATTCACTTCAATGAATCGACTCCTTCCTCCGCAAACGACACATCTCTACTCATCTGTGTGTGTGTGTGTGTGTGTGTGTGTAAAATAAATAACACCCAATCGGACACCAGGTCTCATTTATATTTAGTACTCCAGTTAAATCAGATACCTGTAACATCCACCCTGTGAGGATCCTCCTCATGTACGGCTGCACCTCAGTCTGGACGGAGCCGAAATAAGACTGTGGCACGGCGTAGTTTTTCTCCAAACTCTTCAGGTTTCTCCAGACCCGGCCATCCTCCACCAGAACCGGGTCACGGACCGCCCGAACCAGCCTGTACTTTGGGGCGGCCTCGAGCTTGTCTTCGTGACAAATCAAATCCATGTGAATATTAAATACCAATAAGAGTGACAGTGTTTAGTCTGAGTAAACCCTCCGAGTCGAGCAATTTATTTAACTGTTAAGCTTTAGCCACGAAGCTAACCAGTTAGCAGAGCTGTTTTTAAGCTAAATTTCGAGTTAACCTTTATTTTAAACAGATCAAGTCACTCATTAAACGACGGGAATGCAGTGCTAGCTAGTTAAACTACCAGCAGACACAGTTAACAATATACTAAACACTAAACATGCTGGGTTTATCAGTATTTTCTCCGCTAGCCTGCTCCTGTCAGGAGGGAGCTCAAAATGGCGCCCGGGCTTCCCGCGCGCGAGACCGTTCGCACGTTCTAATTCTCACGCGAGCCTTCTGCGTGTATTATATAATATAAAGTGACCGGAAGTGGATTTATTACACAAACACACACATTAATAAATACAAAAGATTTAAAACTAAAACCAAACCTTCAACACTTGATCTTTGACTGATTTAATAATTGAGTGATTTTAGTGAAATTTATCCACAAAAGGAGGCAAAAAAGACATAGTTAAATAACCACACACACTCACACACAATATTACAGTCTATATTTATTACATATTTAATAATCTGGTATGAAGTGTGTAATATCTGGCCTTAACTTGACCTTTCAAGGGCACTCCTCAGTCTAAACACACTGATTATGTTAGAAATTAACCAACAGCTTCATAAAAGCAACGTGACACTAGTGTAAAATAAACACTTTTAGTGGAAAAAGTGTTTATTTACATTTAATTTGATATTCAGAAATAAGTTGAATTAAATGGTACACTGACCACAGTTTCACCTGTATATGAAAACACACACACACACACACACTCCGTTCTGAGCGATGTGACTTCTCCTTTTCCATCCTCCACTAACATTAGACTGTAATAAACAGGTTTATTAACATGTGATCAGGCAGTAACAGGGCAGTAACGGGCCGTTGTGCTCAGTGTACCTCCAGCAGGGTGAATACACTCAGATATAAAGTCCTGATTTGAGAGTGGTGTGTTTTTCAGTCCAGTGCCATGGCGGGCGTGGCGTCCTCCTGGTCTCGTGACTCTGCGTTCTGAAGCTCGCGCCTGATTTCGGCTGATATCTGCGCGTGCGTTTGGACCTTGAGCAGCTCCAGGAGCGCCGCCTTCTGTTCTGACGACAGGTCGGCCTTGTAGCGCTGCACCAGTGTGAGCAGACTCTGATGCCACAGCACAGGAAGTACGCGCTGCTCTGTCCGGAACAACAGGAAGTGAGCGACCAGCGCGTCCAGCACGCGAAACGGCAGCGCGTACTTCTTATCCAGCAGCAGGCGAAGGAAGATGCTGTTTGCTCCGTTATACTCCATTTCTGCCAGTTTCAGCATGGCGGCGCTGCAGGAAGACACAGAGACACAATCAGATATTTGAAATGTGACACTCTGGAGTACACTGTACCGTACTGTACACTACAATATTCATCAGCGACTAGGTCACTGTCTCTCTTACTTCTCCTGCGTCCCACTCCAAAGAGTCAGTCGTTTAGGACATAAAGAGATCCCAAAGTACACATCGCAACAGGCTAGAAACTGAGATCTACACGTTGAGAGAGTGTGTGTGTGTGTGTGTGTGTGTGTGTGTGTGCGTGTGCTACCTGGAGTGCAGTACAGGAATAGAGCACTTGGTGAGGATGCTGCCGATGATGACGGCCTCTCTCAGAGTGCACGTCCCTGACTCACACAGCGGGATCAGGATTCCTGCAGGAGAGAAATCCATCACTCATCAATTACTGCTGATTAGTTCGTTAGCACTGTTACATCGGCTGTTCATATCACATGTTACTCAGCAGTTTATTATCAGGTTTAGTACTCTGGACTCCTGACTCCAATCAACAGTATGCAGAGTAAGCGAATAACAATACTGCCCCCTAGTGCTCTAATATAATTATGCAACTTCTGATAAAGACCAGACTGATTACACAGCATAATATTGTTCTGTCCAGAAATCATCAACATCACCACCACCACAACATAAACCACACCTGACCTTTAAACCAGGCCCCGGGTTTAAACAGAGCCTTCTTTAGAGCGCTGTACAGGTGGAAGTTCAGCTTCTTGTACTCCGCGATGTCGTCTCTGATCCGCGGCAGCAGAACCAGGTTATAAAAGCGCTGAGCCATTCGCTCCTTCAGGTTTGATGCAAAAATCCTGCATACACATGTTCAATATATGAATAACGCAGCTGCAGTTATAGATAAGGCACTGAGAGTGTGTGTGTGTGTCGCACCGTGTGGCCTGGTACATCGCCGCTGCGCTCCATGTCTCAGGCTCGGTGAGGTAAAGGACCTGCTCCCAGTTGGACAGTGCCGGGATGATCTTAAACGCTTTGGGCAGTTTCCCACTGCGGTACTTACACAGGACCTGAGAGAGAACCGTACAGTCAGTACAGAAGGCCGTGATCACACCAGGCTGCAGCACACGTGAGAGTGAGGAGCCAAGCACACGCTTCATCAGCAGCAAGCCACTCATCTTTAGAAAACTTTTCACACACACACACACACACACGCATGATAACATCACAGCAGCCAGGAAGAAAATCACAACAGTGCCTTGCAAAAGTATTCGCACCCTTTGAACTTTTCCACTTTTTGTCACGCTTCAACCACAAACGTAAATGTGCTTTATTGGGATTTTATGTGACAGACAAACACAAAGTGACACATCATTGTGAAATTGTAATTTTTTAAAATGGTGTATTTGTATTCAGTCCCCTTAACTCTGAGAGCCCTAACTAAAATCCAGTGGAACCAACTGCCTTCAGAAGTCACCTAATTAATAAATAGAGTTTATGTGGAATAGTGTAAGGGGTTTGAATACTTTTGCAAGGCACTGTTAAGACATTTTTTGTTTTATCAAGTTCCTTTGAGGAAGTGTGTGTGGTTATGGGAATGGCATGGGCGTGGCCTCACCTTACTGACTCCTCTGTACACCTCTATAACCCGCGGGTCCAGCTGAGGCATGGGCTGCCCCGAAACCTCCGACATCACCGTGCCCACCTCCGTCTGCTTCTCTGTGATCTTCTCCATGATTATGTCAGCTAAAGTACGCCTGTCACACACACACACACACACACACACAGTTTACATTGTAGGTCTTACTTCAGGTTCTAAGCTGAATGTCAGTAATTGTGGTTAGTTTTTTTTCAGGCTCTCAGGCTTACAGACATTTTGGAGCCCACTCACTGCTGCCCCCTACTGGCCACATGTCACAGATTCAATAAACATTGAGACGGATCATTCCCCTCAGACCACTCATGTCCTCGCCCCAGGAGCTTCACTGCATGTGATTTCAGTGTTTTTATTAACATTATTACGGTCGTGGGACAGCGTGTGACCTTCATGTCAGATCTTCTAGTGATAAACCTAAGATTAAAGAAATTAACTACACCCTGTTTACGTCATCAATCATACAGAAATCAGCTGGTGGAGTAAACAAGTTCGCATAAACACACACACACACACACACACACACACACACACACACACACTGTTAACAGAGAGCCTGAGGTAAGAGAGATGTTTTCAGTCCATCAGTGTGTTTCATACGCGACTGTCTGTGAGAACAACATGAGGTAGAAGAAGACACGGGGCAGAGAGTTTACCTGACAGGTGGGTTCTTGTTCATGAACATCTGGATGGCCTTTTCGTCCTCCAGGTCCACCTCCACCTCTGTGCCACCTTCTCCCTGCTCCTCTCCCACGTCTGGCCACTCCTCGTCCGACTCGGCATCCTTACTGCTGGCACCTGCAGAGGCATCGGCGTGCAAACACACACACACACACACACACACACACACACATCGTAACTACAGACACCAGGATGTAGTGTACATCAGTGTCACACTCAGTAAACCAATCACAGCATGTCGGGTTAAAGATGTGCTGATGATGTGAGAACTGCTTTTACACTGACTGTTACACACCACTCACACTGGAGACTCCTTACACACACACACACACATCATTACAGACAATGTGTTAAATCTGTTAAATATGGACATAAAACACCTCGTGGTTCTTCATCTGATGATGGTGTGTGTGTGTGTGTGTGTGTGTGTGTGTGTGAGACTGACCCAGTAGTGCAGGAGGCAGTGTGCCCCCCCCTGTGCCCCCCCTGGTGCCCCCCCCGGTCCTCAGGCCGTACTCCCCCTGTAGCTCCTCCTGCTGGATGCGGGCCTGCTGCAGGATTTTCCGGGAGAGTTTCTGGTCCACATACTCGTCCTCCTCGTCCTCGCCCTGAGCTCTGCGCTGCTTGTCCCGGTGTGTGTCCCGGTGTGTGTCCCGGTGTGTGTCCCGGAGCGCCGCGTCTCCCTGGAGGATCTGATCCGCCAGAGACACAGACACGGGGCCCGAACCCCGGCGCCGCTCCGCCTTAACCCGCTTCACCTTCGGCATCTCACCGCTACACCTCCACTACACTCTCACACACATGCACACGTACACGCGGCGTGATACTCTGCTCCGGTCCCGACACACTCACTCACTCACACACACACACACACACACACGTGGGGCTTCCGCTCAGAGCAAATGGCGAACGCGCATGCGCAGATCCGCACAGTTTGTGTTTACTTTCCGGTGAAATGGTGAAAATCTCCTCCTCTAAACCCCAGAGTTACACACAAAACACCACAAAACACCACGGAGAAAAATATACTAAAGCATTTCATTCTATTTATTTGTTTTAAACAACGCCTCAGTTGTGGAATAAACCGGAAACAGTTGTGTGACACCGGAAGGGAACAAATTTTGCGCCGGACCAAATATTTTGTGCTACATTTGAATAAGAGTGTGTGAGATGGGCGTCACCTGGTGAGTGTTTTACTGAATAATCTTAGTTTAATTATTTAGGGCCTTGTATTAAAATCTCGTATTAGAGATATGCGGTTACTTTAACAGTGTTTAAGTGATAATGTGTGTGTGTGTGTGTGTGTGTGTGTGAGAGAGAGAGAGAGAGAGAGCGAGAGAGAACAATACATTCCTGTCAACATTATAATTGCTTCATTAACTTATTATTCTCACTAATATTATATATTTTTAATAAATGATATGTATAATAGTAGCCAGTATGTAAGTGTAAGTATAAGTTGAATAAGTGTGTGTGTGTGTGTGTGTGTGTGTGTGTGTGTGTGTGTGTGTGTGTGTCTGTCAGTGTGTGTCAGGTGCCGGTGGTGGAGGGGAAGAGTGTACAGCAGACAGTGGAGCAGCTGCATAAGAGACTGGAGCAGCTCGGGGCGGTGAAGCAGGGCAGCTTCTTCGTCGACTGTGAGACGTATCACGCCACAGCAAACACCGGGGGTAAAATAACACACACACACTACACACACTACACCACACTACACATCAGCATTGTGCTTGGAGGAAGCAGGATTTATACTAGAGTGACAAAGATTAGTCCCTCCCACTTTAAGCAGGACAGAGGGAAAAGTCCTTGTCATTACAGTTCAGGCTTTATAATGAGAATTGTGTGTGTGTGTGTGTGTGTATCAGCCCAGCCCTCCAAGCTCCTGTACGTGATGCATAACTCAGAGACGCCTCTCAGTCGCCTGGCGCTGTTTGACGGCGGCCCCACTCTAGCGGCGGACGCTAACTTCGATGTGCTGATGGTGAAGCTGAAGAGCCACTTCCAGAATGCTAAAGGCCACAAGGTGGAGAGCCGCGGCGCACGCTACCGCTACGCTGACTTCCTGATTAAAGTCGGCACGGTAACCATGAGCTCCAGCGCTCGGGGGATCTCAGTGGAGGTGAGAGGTCTTACACACACACACACACACACACACACACACACACACATAAACACAATACAATACAATACCCACACAAGCAGTTGATGTCCTTTACACACTGTGTGTGTGTGTGTGTGTGTGTGTGTGTGTACAGGTAGAGTACTCAGCTTGCGTTGTTCCTGGTGACTGTTGGAACCTGATGAAGGAGTTCATGCAGAGCTTCCTGAGCTCCAGCGTTCCTGAGCTGCCCTCCGTCTTCAGCAGTAAGCCTGAGGGGCTGTTCGCTCCGGCCGACTGCATGGACACCATGAACCAGTACCTTGAGCTCTTCGCCAAAATACGCAAACAGCAGGTGCTGCCAGGGAGCGGCGTGCGCTGAGACACACACACACACACACACACACACACACACACACACACACACACACACACACACACACACACACACATAGTGCAAGCTGGAAAGAAACGCAGAACTGAAGAACCATTTCAGCTCTGGACCAGGACCATGACAGGATGTAAAAGCACACACACACACACACACACACACACACACACACACACCCTTGTATGTCCCCTGTGTGTTATCTTCACTTTATTACACAGTGAGCAGACACTGTGACTCAACTGTGATGAGTGAGTTTTCTTTTGTAAAGAAATGTCCTTTTTTTCTTCTTTTTAAAAAAAAAATAAAGATTTCAGTTGAATTGTAGCACTGGATGATGTCATTTATTCAGGAAGCGATGAAACAGGGCGGAGCTGGTACACAGACTGATACAAAGCGGAGTTTCTGCTGCGCTCCAAACGCTGAAAAGTGACATCACATCCCATTACGCTTTTTATTAATTTATAGCTACATTCAATGCCGTGAACCGTCCATGTCATGTCCACAAGTTTGTTTCTGTTGTCAGTGCCGTTACAGCAGTTATAAACACTCGTCCCCTCAGCTGTCCTTACAGTAAAGATGCATGAGGGGTTGCTAAAGAAGTGACAACGTATTAGAACGAGCATGTTAATCTAAACCTGTGATTTGCAGCTACACTACTCCCAGAGCCGCTGTTATCAATGCGCAGAAACAACATGGTGCAGGATCATATAAGCCACATTTTACATTATGTTATTATTTCAGTTATATATTTATGATTTAGGCGGCACTGTGGATTCGCACCTCCAGGGTCAAGGGTTCGATACCTGCCTTGGGTCTCTGTGTATGTGTGCATGGAGTTTGCATGTTCTCCCCGTGCTTGGTGGGTTTCTTCCGGGTACTCCAGTTTCTTCCCACAGTCCAAAGACATGCAGATTAGGCTAATTGGCGTTCCCAAATTGTCCATAGTGTGTATGTGCACCTAATGTCTCCTGGGGTAGGCTCCAGGCCCTCGTGACCCTGTATAGAGTAAAACGGTACAGAAGATGAGTGGATGAATGATTTTTATTTTTTTTAAGTCATTCAACTTTGAAGAAGTTTGTAAGCAGAACTTCCTTTGTGCGTCATCAGTCAGACTCACAATATGAAATGATGTTTAAATTAAAATGAGCTATCTTCTTCGTTTGGTGTTTTATGATGATTTGCAAACACATATAGGTTCATTACTGCCACCTACTGTAATGGAGTGTGGATCAGGATCCTATATATATATATATATACCACCAGTCAAAAGTTTGTACACCCCTTTTAACTACATGGTCTGTAAAACGATACTGAAGGCGTTTATCCAAAATCTACAATAATCTCCTTTGAACAGTTGATATTGAGATGTATATCTGCTACTTCTGCTCTGTAAAGCTTCATAACGGCTC
>JAQMYG010000016.1:23311006-23321691 GCA_030014215.1 Clariallabes teugelsi
CTTCACTTCTTACCCCCTGACACGCCCATCACTCTGGAATAGGATCAGTCTGGACTCATCAGGTCACATGACCTTTTCCCACATCACTCCAAAGTCCAGTCTTTATGATCGCTATAAAGACTGTGTGTGTGTTTATTATATTGAGCCCCGACTAGTTGGACTGATGTTTTTGCCAAGGCGGAGGTAACTACTGTAGTCAGACATTCCACAACATTCCCTTAAAGCCATCCTGAAACTTCTGAGTTCACTCATTTAAGCCCTGAGTACATTTATTAAAAGAAAGAGACAGAGGTGTGTGTGTGTGAGAGAGAGAGAGACTCAGATTAACTGGATTTTTTGTGGATAGATTTTAACCTGGTTGCTACCTGATGTAATTTATAGCACTCAGGAATTCAGTGTGTAGGAGAATAAAGACCACACACAAACAAACACACACACACACACACACACACACACACACACACACACACACACACACACACCTGCATATCTGACAGACAGAGACCTGTAGTGTTAAACGTTTCTAAGGTACAAACCTCCACAAATAGCTTCTCTCTGTGTGCACTGATGAGCAGCATCACTAAGACACAAATATGTTGATGAGACTGACCACACACACACACACACACACACACACACACACACACACACACACTATTTTAAACTCTTCTTTTCACACTGAAGTGTTTCACTCTAACGTTGATTAGAGCTTATCAAAAACACTTCCTGCTCTTAATAAATAAATAAATAAATCAATAAATTCCTTTAAAAAACAATAAACAATTCATTTAGAGTAGCATCTGTCATATACACAACTCTGAATTACAGTTGTGTGTGTGTGTGTGTGTGTGTGTGTGTGTGTGTGTGTGTATTTATTTCCCATTTACTGTTTTTTCTCTCCCTAAACTGTATTTTCCTCCTAAAGCCTTGTGTTTTTGCTGCTCTAACACACACTCCTGCTTATATACAATTATAACCTTTAACACAAGACTTTCAGTAACACATATTAATGAACAAATCTCACATCTGCGTCATAATGCTTGTCATTTCTCTTGTGTGTGTGTATGTTTGATGGAGGTGTGTGAGGTCATCGTTACATATAAAAGCCATCACGGTGAGACTCACTCTTACACACTGCAAGAGCTGACAGACTTCACAACTGGACCTCACCACACACACACACACACACACACAGGGTGAGTACACACTTTCTACCAATTACATTATTGCAACATAAACCTGCTTTAATTGTTTATTTTATTCTGGTAAAATACCATCTAATATAATATATTTTTGTAAGTGTTTTATTGATTTGACGTAGTTAATAGTAACTTTTGGTGTGTGTGTGTGTGTGTGTGTGTGTGTGTGTGATCTGTAGATGGTACAGAAAGGCCAGAGCTGTCGTCTCCTCATCAGCTGCATGATGCTTATCGTGCTAACAGTCGCTCACAGTCAGGAGAGCAAGAGGCAAGTGTCTGTCTGGATTTACCAAAGTGCAAAAGTTTGTGCCCCCAGAATGATATTGAAAGGAAATGTAAATGAGAGCAGAAACGGCTTCAGTCAGTTCCGTTTCACTCGCGCTTCTTTATTAGCACAATGTTGTTACAGTGGTGTAAACTTCCTGATATTCTGCAGCGGTTTATCTTGCAGGAATCACTTCATTTCATTTTTTTAAAAAGTCAGTAGAAACACAACACATTTAAAAAATAATATATAAAAAAAAATTGCTGTTTACCTTTTTCACACTAAAACCCTGGGGATGCAAGCTTTTGCACTCATCTATCTATCTATCTATCTATCTATCTATCTATCTATCTATCTATCTATCTATCTATCTATCTATCTGTTTATTGATTAACATTTATTTTATTGCATATGTGACTCATTTAAAAGAAAGTTTTGTAAAATAGAATGTCTCTCTCTGTCTGTTTATCTGTGTATCTCTCTCTCTCTCTCTCTGTGTGTCTGTCTGTCCATCTGTCTCTCTGTGTCTGTCTGTCTCTCTGTGTCTGTCTGTCTCTCTGTCTGTCTCTCTGCAGGCGTGCGGTGACGGAGCATCAGTTGATGCATGATCGCAGTCGCTCCATTCAGAGTCTAAAGAGACTGATCTGGCTCTCTAGCGCCATCGAGAGGCTGCACACAGCAGAGACGCGTTCCTTATCCTCCTCTCTCTCCTTCAGCAACAATGATGGTGATGATGATGAGAGGAATGATGAAGATTCTTCCAGATATCACCCTGTGATGGACAGCAGTGTCCACCAGGGGGCGCTGGAGCTGCTGCTGAGAGACATGTACAGGGCCCAGGCTCCATCAGGGAGAAACCAGAAAGCCAACATTCAGCAGTAACTCCAGCTGACAGAGAGGCCGAGGGGTTCACGCAGTAAACTATAAGCCAAAATGAAACAAAAAAAACCTGAAAAACAAACTACAATGCAAAAAGAATGACGACCAAATACCAAAACCAACTCTACCACAGTGGAAAGAAACCAAAAGAAACCGAAAGTTCATGGAACAGACAGACAGATAGATAGAATTAAAGTCTAAATAAATAATAAACTGCAATACAGCCTACAAAACCTGAAACCTATTTCACATACAATTGGCCCAGGAACATTTATAATATCAGTAAAATAATATCTGTATAAATAACTGAAGAGAAGCCTGAGCGCAGCGTCTGTCCTTCACTCGTCTGCAGGATTTATTCAGTCTGATGTCACTAATCATTTGTACATCATATAGAACAGAAACTATGAGCTCATGATGTGGAACTGTGTGATGAAATGGAAAACTATGTGTGTTTAATTAGATCTACAATAAAATTGTATGTTGTGTAACATTTCATTTTAAAATGTCTTGGCTGGATTGATTGATTGATTGATTGATTGATTGAGTGTTTCTCGCATCAGAACTTCCTTTTCCAGTTTCATTAGTAGCTTGGGCTCGTGTCTCGCGCCAGATTCACACTTCTCACAGCTCGTTGTGTAATACTCAAACCATTCTCAAAAAACTAAGTTTCTCATGCAACCTTTTCTTTTGTTGTTGTAAAAATGTAATATTTTTCTCAGCCTATTAGTCAGCTGATATTTGATCAGGCAGACGTCTACGTCTGTCTGGTGTTCTGCCTCTCATACCGCCACACATCATGACTTTAGCACGTCCCTCATGTTTCACCACAACACGTCCCACATTCAGCGGAGGAAGAGATTTGATCTGCTTTCCACCTGTGTGAGAACTGCCTGTGTTTGAGACGTTTCTATGTGGCTCAGGTTTCACTGCTGGATCTTATACAGGCCTGGTGAAGAGACACCTGACAATAAGCAACTAATTATACCAACTCCTCTCATCTTTAAAATGAATGGATAATTATGTCATTAAGTTAATAATTATGTGTGTGTGATTAATGTGTGTGTGTGAAGATGTGTGCTCTGAGTGATCAGCTGGTCGCAGAACAAACTCAACACTCTAACATCACACTAAAGCACCAGAACACCGGACACGAGGACTAATGAAGCGGTTAAAGGCATTTGAACGACGTCCAATAACGCTGGCTTTGTACAGAACTGAGACGTTTAGAGACGGCGTCCTGCGGACCGCGAGTCTGCCAAAAAGAGACTCTATTTCACTTATACATGACATCTTGAGTGACATATCACACACACACACACACACACACACACATTCTCACCCACTGTACCATTTTTTCTTGTCACTTTCCTTATATGGTCATCCCTTCCTGATAATTAGTCGTGTCTGTCACATGCTTGGCAATTCTTATTCACATGTGCTCACAGCAACCTGTTTTTCCTGTTCATCCACACACACACACACACACACACACACAGGAGTCATCTCCTGAGTCCTGAAATGAACAGACCTTTATATGGTTTTATTTGAGTTTATTTTTTTTACCTAATCAGGGTGAAGAGGGAAAATAACTGAAGCTCATTTCTCTACTGCACTGATTTGAACAATATAAAACACGTCACTCTTTAGACACGTGAAAAAAAACAGAAGCACCGTGCAGAATTAACGTGAGATCGGATCTGTACAAAAGTCAAACACCCAATAAATTCTGCTTTATAACACCAAACATGGTTTAGTCCTGTGCTGATAATCTAACACACACACACACACACACACACATAGTATTGGGATGTTACTGTAAACCAGGATTAAGTGAGGTGTAACATCAGCACACATCTGGACACGAGACAGAAACATCAGCGTGCAGATTAACAGCTGGACAAAAGACTCGTTAAACAGTGATTTAACGCAAACGTTCAGGAATTTTAAAGTAAATTTAAGAGTTAAAGGACACACACACACACACACACACACACACAGTGATAAGCCATCTGCAGCTCGCTCCAATCTTAAACTTCTTATTTGGATCCTGAGAGAGAGAGAGAGAGAGAGAGAGTCATTAATTTGATACAGTCTTTCGCTGTTGCATAACACAGATGTTAATTTACAGTGTATTTATAAAAAGAGTAACAGGATAGTATTGGTGTGTGTGTGTGTGTGAGTTAGAGAGAGACTTGATATTGCTGAGTTTCTCCTCCCCTCTCTAACACACACACACACACACACACACACACTAACCCTTGCTGGATGATTATTTATAATAATACATTCGAGTGATTTATTAAGAAAGTAACCTTTTACATTCTGTCTGCATTTTGTGACCTTTCTGATGACCCCTCACACCTGCACCCCCTCTGGTCACCATTTTCCTTATATGGTCATCACTTCCTGCTGATTAGTTTCACCTGTTCTTTGTTTGCTTTTTCCATATTTGGTCAACCTTCCTATTTTTGTACTGTGTGTGTGTGTGTGTGTGTGTGTGTGTGTGTGTGTGTGTGTGTCTCACGGTCACTGCAGGATGTCGGACAGTTTGTCCTGGTAGTACTCATAGTTTTCCTGACAGTCCTCCCACGGTTCTAAGCGCTGGCCGTCGTGTTCCACGAAAGTGTCCCACGTGTACGAGAAGTCCAGCGGCTTCATCATGCGTAGTTTACAGCCCGCGTCTGCGAGCGCCTTCAACCCCACCCTCACCTCTGGCTCCTCCCACTCAAACAGCCGGGCTGAGAAGATGGTCAGGCGTAGCGTTTTGCGCTCTCGCAGGATCTTGGCTAGCTTTGAGGCGCAGGAGGGACACGGGCTCGAGGAGACGTACCAGGTGACGCTGTAGCGGGCCGAGGCGTCATAGTGAGGCAGCACGAGACGGAAGAAGGCGTCCTCTGCGTGATCGTCGCTCCCGTGTTCGTCCTCCACGTAGCCGCGCAGCATGGCCTCGTCACCAGGACCGCACACCTCGTTCACCAGGTAGCACAGGAAGGTCTTATTCCGACCGCATGAGTATTCCACGTTCTTATACTGGAACTTGAAGAAGAAGGGATCAATTCGGTCCCTGTAGAGGAAGTAGGGAGGATTAGGAAGGGAACTACACTCTGAGACCTGTTTCCACCAGGGTTTCTGAACCGTCTGAGAAACTAAAGCTCCAGAGCCCGGATAAAGCACTTCCTACAGCACACTGCGGAATGAGAACCCAGAAGAACCAAAGAACCCAGGAAACTCAGTCACACACACTCACACACACTCACGGGTAATGTGATTAGATGCAAAGACACTCATTTGCATGCTGATGGACAGGAATTTTAGTGATAATCTACAGTCTATTAATATCCGCTCTCTCTCTGTCCACACACACACACACACACACACACACACACACACACACACACACACACACACACACACACACACACACACACACACAAGGGCTGCCCTGGGTGACCCACTCAGACAGAATTAACCCACTTGAAGCTGCCAGAGTTTCAGGTGACACGTCACACTGCTACAGCACAGCCAATCAGCACGCTTCACTAGGACCTCTGTGATTGGCCGAAATGTGGCGTTCACCAGAACCAAAGCCCGAAGGTAGACACACTCTCTCGCTTTAATTCTGTAGAGCTGCTTTGCGACTGTGACCGCTGTTTAAAGAATTATACAATTGAATTGAATTGATTAGAGTTGATTGGACTGCATTATTATATGACAGTATGTCAACCAATAGGAGATAAAGAGGGGCGGAGCATCAGTCATTCATGCCAATCACTCAAAAAAAGAAAAGAAATAGATAACTTTATTCCAGACTCTGACTCAGGAACTCAGATACACTCACTAGCTTGTGTGTGTGTGTGTGTGTGTGTGAGATTGTCTCTCACCCAGTGATGATCTGGAAGGGTGGCAGCTCCATCTCCTCAGGTTTTTCGCTCTCTGTCGCTCCGTTGCTCATCACGGCTGCGTCTCCATTCCCCACCGCGCCCGCGGCGCCCTCCGCGCCCTCCTCAGGCCCCTGGTCTGCCTTACACTCCTCCGTCTCCTTCTTTCTCTCCATCCCTCTGTCCTTCCTGACTCTCACACTGCTGCTGCTTGCCTGATCTGCCATGACTGTCTGTGTGTGTGTGTGTGTGTGTGTGTGTGTGGTGGTCGGTGAGAGTGTGAGGGGATACAGTACGACTGGAGGGCAGTATTTATAGTACCCAGTTTGTATGTGTGTGTGTGTGTGTTGGAAGCAGTGTATCTGTCTCTAAGTTAGAGGTAGCAGTAGATATATGTTTGTGTTGGGGGCAGTGTGTGTGTGTGTGTGTGTGTGTGTGTGTGTGCGCGCGCAGCTGCTGCATGCACNNNAAAGCACTGCAGAACTGACAGATAAGTGATACGAGGGACATTCCTACACACACACACACACACACACATTTTCTGACAGACTAAATGACCCACAAACTGTCTCACACACACACACAGTCTGTCGATTCTTTTATACTGAGTTTATTATTAACTTTGGTGATGTTAATCAGTGTTATGACTGGTGATGTTTATATGATGATGATGATGTGTATATGAGTGTGAGACGATCACAGAGCTGCTGATGGATTAACAGCTGGAGCTGGACTTTGGTCGTGACATCAATCACAGTTTTATTCACACTGACCTCCTGAGAGCCGACTCGTCTCTACTCTGGCAGAAGTGGCAACCTAGTCATACCTAACAGTCCTCATGTGAGGATCACACAAGGAGGATCATACACACCGTGTAGCTGGGAGAACATCTGAGAAGGTTCATTTAAATGTAAAGGCACTGAAATTAAGATTAACACAGAACACTGAGGTATGAGTAAAAAAAATGAAGAGGAACAAAAAAAAGAAAAATAAATCACATGAACAATACACACACACACACACACACACACATACATACACACACACACACACACACATACATACACACACACACATACACACACACACACACACACACACACACACACACAGTTCTGGCTCTCCTGCATTCCTTAACGCCTCTCTGATTGTGAAATGTGGGAAAGAGCAGGTAACATTACCTGGACATGTCTCACATGCTTTCTTTAACCATTGTGTTGAGTGATGGAAAAAGTGAGAACAAAAGAAAAAACACTCACAGCCACGTCATGGAGTTATAAACAGCTCTCTCTCTCTCTCTCTCCCCCAATATTAAATAGGTCCCCTTTTACCACCAGTCTGATATACCGTATCGTTTCTATTGGATCAGACATCAGACTACACGGGCCAGACTTCACTCCCAATGTGCATCACTGAGTCTGGAGGCCAGGTCCCGGGTTTTCCTCGCACTGATTGATCACATTTGGTGGCTCCATTTGGTAGGAACATCCCACAACAGCTGCAGTTTTGGAGTTGCTCTCACCCGGTCCCTTCTCACAGTATCTACATTTTCAATATCTCATTAACATGGTGCCTGGAAATGGGTGGGATATATTAGGCAGCAAGTTCAATTCAATTCAATTCAATTTTATTTATATAGCACTTTTTTTGGTTCAAAACTTTTTATTGTGTAGTCATCATGACAGATATAAATTTTAAGCGATTGTCCATTTTTAACAATATAAACATGCAAAGAACAATAAAGCAAGCATCAAGTACGAACCAACAACCACATCCCAAACATTGAAACAAACAAAACAAAACAAAACAAGCAAAAAAAAAAAGACAAAATAATTACACTAAACAGAAGGCAGAAAATTTGAGAGATTTAAAATATGAAATAAAAGATTGCCATTTTTTAAGAAAGCAAACTTTTCTAGCTTAAGAAAGAACATGGTATCTACAAGCTTAGCAGATTTCCAGTGGATCAGAATACGGCGCCTAGCCATTAAAGAGGTAAATGCCAAAATATCCAGTTGTTTGGAACTAAACTGAGACCAGACCCGTGGAACCCAAAAAATTGCAATAGCAGGACAAACATCAATACCAACCCAGAGCACCTTGGACATCACTGTAAAGTAGTTAATCCAGTAAGTTTGCAGTTTAGAACAAATGAAAAACATGTGACTTAAATTGCACTGAGATGCTTGACATCTGTCACATCTGTCCTCTACAGTAGCATATATTGCAGATAGGCGGGCCTTAGAGAAATGAATTCTGTGTAGTACTTTAAATTGTATAAGACTCAGACGAGCACATATTGTACTAGAACGTATTCTGTCCAATGTATATAGCACTTTTAAGGAAATTATGGAAATCTGTATAAGCGAAAAAAATGTGTGTGAATCAAAATGATCAGATCATCCCTGATGAACAAGTCGAGTGTGACGGTGCTGAGGGAAAAACTCCCTGAGATGGTAATAGGAAGAAACCTTGAGAGGAACCAGACTCAACAGGGAACCCATCCTCATCTGGGTGATAACGGATAGCAGGGATTATTTTGTGAACCTTCTGCAAGTGAACCTTTTGTCCTGAAGTTGGAAGCAGAAGAAAAGGGCGAGCATAAGGGTTTGAGTGACTTTGACAAGGGCCAGACAGTGATGGCTAGAGGACTAGAAAACTGAAATTTTGTGGCTTTGTGTTGTGCAGGTGAGTTCCGTCCCAACATGTCAACAGTGTTCTTCGCTGAATGTAACAGTAGGGAGTGTCATGATCAATTTTTATCATATTGTGCACGTGTCACAGGTGTTCCTCACTGAATGTAACAGTGATGCGTATTTTGAACAGGTTGTTCCATCACAAGTGTGTCACAGACGTGTTCCTCACAGAAGGTCACAGTAGGCAACGTCATCATCAACTTATGTCATACTGTAAACATGTCACAAGAATAAAAACGGGTACAATCAGGGTGAGCTCACAGTTACTGCAACCCTGAATCAGACTGCAGAGCCTCTACAGCACCAGCACATACAACAGGCAGAAGTGAGGGCTGCTGAAACACTGGAACAGCGTGAGTACAACACACTGCACACTCCATTCACAGGTAATGGTAGCACACAGTCATCAGGATCTGCAGGTACCCTCTAGTGTATATACTGTATATATATCGCAGAGCACTTGTCGAGCTAGTGGCACTGGAGCAGTTCATCTCTCAGCAGTGATAGGAGAAAGTCCAGCGTCACTGCACGGGCATCGCTGGCACATAAACCTTGTATTCATGTCTCTGAGCCTTGTTTTGTTTTAGAGCATTAGCCTTAGCCTTAACCATGATACAGCATCCTTGGAGCAGATAGGGTTAAGGGCCTTGCTCAAGGGCTCAACAATGGCAACCTGGTGGAGCTGGGGCTCAAACTGCCAACCTTCCGATCTGTAACTCAGTGCCCGAACCCTCTGAGCCACCACTGCCCCAAGGGTACAATCAGTCATGAACATGAAGTGACACAAAATATCATCTGAGTTGTTCCAGGGTTCGTGCTACCTAGTTCCACCTCCAACACATTTGTGTAAACCAGGAAAGGCAGGATAAGGTCAGGGTGGTGCAGATGGAGGAGCTGGTGGGGGAAATTCTCGCGGGCCTGGGATGCTTCCCTGATCTCGGGTTGCCCCATTTTGTTAAGTGAGAGAGGGGAGCCACTAATGAAGATAAGTAGGGAAGGGAAATTATTAGAAGGGAAGTAATTATCTCCGGTTAATTGCCATGGTGACACTTGTGGGGGTTGGTTGGTGGTGACCCTGGCCTGACAGATAGCACTCAGTACATAATTGAATAGGAACAGATGGTCACTCCAGGTTTCTGGGAGTTTATAACCTCATCATTGAGGTAGGGGACATGGACAGAGCACTGTATCTATCAGACACTGGAACATGGTTGGAGGCTAAGGGTGTGTGTGGGGGCGGGGGGGGGGGGAGTTTTTGTGCTTTGGACCTCAGGGCTCAGGGCCACTTGCCTATAGCCCTTGGTTGGGTCAAGGGTTGAGAATAACTGAACATCATCCCGTTGTTAAATAGCCTGAGGCTTCCATCTGGCCTGGACACCACCACAATGAGGCTGGATCAGAAACTGGGGAAATTTTGTCACCTCACTTTGCAGCATTTGTTCTCTTCCTCATCCATGGTCCACTACTGGACCTCAGGGATCCTGAAACATGGAGAATCCTGGGA
Organism: Clariallabes teugelsi; assembly: GCA_030014215.1. Classification (NCBI taxonomy): domain Eukaryota; kingdom Metazoa; phylum Chordata; class Actinopteri; order Siluriformes; family Clariidae; genus Clariallabes; species Clariallabes teugelsi. The sequence continues at coordinate 23,321,431 of JAQMYG010000016.1, forward strand.
GATCTTTATCTCATGTTGCATTAAGTGGGCGAGCCTGAAAATACATCTATTGTGTACAGTATATACAGTATATGTACATCTTTACATTGGTGTGTGTGTGTTGGTGTAGTTTCATTACTTCTTGCTGCCAATAGGGGTCAGGCCACACACACACACACACACACACACACACACACACACACACAGAGACACACAGACATGAATGATTCATTTTGTAAATGAAGTTATTATGAAACTAATTATTGTGCACAGAGCTAATGA
>JAQMYG010000016.1:23399565-23411367 GCA_030014215.1 Clariallabes teugelsi
TCAAGGATTCTTTATTGTCATACCAGCACACTTCCATGTTATGGTACGAAATTAGTACCCAGGTCCCGTTTAAGCCAGATAAATAACAGGGTGGTAAATATGAGGATGTGTATTGCACCTTTAATCGTAATTTCTTCGCCATTTCCCCCTGAAGTCCCTGTGTCTCTGTCTGTGTTGCACCACATGCTCCAAGCAGGACGTCGTGTCCTCTCTACTCGAAACTCTGGCATATGGCTGAAATGAGAATGAAGCTCTAAATGACCTGATGTAGAAATTCATATCTAGCCTCGCTGTCCAATCACAGCTCCCTGTAATCTCACAGACATCCTCACCGACCAATCAGAGCAGAAACTTTAATTGAGGGCAGGATTTTACGCTCCAGCAACGGTTGCTACACTTTGAGGAGAGCAGCTCCGTGAGGGTGGGGCTTGTGACATCATCAGCTGATGGGCAGGAAGACAGAAAGGGGTGTGGCTATGTCCAGTGACTGGCAGCAGGGGAGAGACGGATTCAGAGGGAGGGAAGGAGAAGGAGGCTCACATCTCATCCACCTCTCTGTCTCTCTCTCTCTCTCTCTCTCTCTCTGTTCTTCTTCAGCATCTGCATCTCATCGAGCATCGTTCTCTCTTTCTCTCCTGTGTGTGTGTGTGTGTGTGTGGATGAATGTGTGTGCATGAGTGTGTGCGTGTGTGTGTATGAGTGTGTCAGCGAAGAATTTTCTCTGCATTTCTCTGCTGGTACTTAGTGACTGTGCTGATCCGTTGCCTTGGCAATGGGCTGTCGGCTGTCAGGGCCGTGGATGAGCGACGGAACAATGGGGGTGAGTGTCCACTGTGTGTGTGTGTGTGTGTGTGTGTGTGTGTTTGAAGATGTGAATTGATTCTGTGGTCACGATGTGGTAGGTAATGCTAAGAACAACCCTTGCTTATGTGTGTGTGTGTGTGTGTGTGTGTGTGTGTGTCTATGACTGCAGAGATTGCTTCAACCTACACACGGACACACACACACACACACACACCTGAATTGAGTATATTTAGTCTGATCTGTTACATGTCATTCACAAGTATAATAACTGTACTATAAATAATTACATTTCCATGTGTGTGTGTTGCAACTGCATATTTGAACATTCCTTCTTATGGGTTTAGTAATGCCTAGAAACTGGCCGTAGACACACACACACACACACACGCACACACACAGGTTGTATTCTGAGCCGGACTAAAGAGTCTCTAAAAATCAGAATGTCATAACTCAAAGCTGTAGCAGCCTGTTAGTTAAGGTGCTAATTAGCATGTTTATAATTAAAATGCTAAAATTAGCATATTTCATAAAATCAGCTAAGACCAAATATTATAGGTGGGGTGCCAATACTTTTGGGAAAAAGCACCATTATGGTATTAAAATAAAATCTGGACCCTGAGAAATATTTTAAAATATAATCTTGTTGTTGTATTTATTTGTCTGATCATCTGAACTCATGAAAAAGTGTGTGTGTGTGTGTGTGTGTGTGTGTTCCAGGTGAGTGCACAGGATCTGAGGTATATACGGAACCAAGAGGCTTTACGAATCCTGACCAGTTACGAGCAGCCAATCACAGTGCAAATAGAAGGGCGACGGGGGCGGAGCTTACAGTATCATAGATCATCAGACAGCAGCACACACACGGAGCGACCGTGGGACAGCGCCACCTCAGACAGGTGTGTGTGTGTGTGTGTGTGTGTGTGTGTTACGTCTGTGAAACACGTCCCAGTGACCGTTTTGCACAAATGTGATTGGACGCTGCGTTCCGATGCACAGACGTGGTGTCAGATACAAACTCACAGCTTTTAATAAACGAGGGTCTAATTTTAATGAGCGGCGAGCTGCCAGTCTGTGGGCTCAGACAGGAAGTGTGAAGAGAAGCAGGAGTGTGTGTGTGTGGAGGAGTGAGATGATTTACAGATATACTCACTTTCTCATTACGGCAGGAGTCAGGGGCAGGGCCTCACAGCCCGCACTCTCATTATTGTTTTTTTCACTCGGGCTGAACAGGATGGAGAAATAACCCCTGGGGCAATAACAACCTCCGTCTGTTGCTGCACAGTCACGTGACTATTGGTGACAGACTGGATGGAGAGCACTGAGGGTGGTGGTGCTGATGTTGGTGTTGTTCCTGTTCGTGGTAATATTGGTGTTATTTTTGGTAGTGGTGGTGATAGTGTTGTTGCTGTTGGTAGTGGTGGTGGTGGTAGTACTGGTGTTAGTGGTGGTGGTGTTAATAGTGGTAGTGGTGGTAGTGGTGTTAGTAGTTGTGGTAGTGGTGGTGGTGGTAGTGGTGGTGGTAGTGGTGTTAATAGTGGTAGTGGTGGTGGTAGTGGTGGTGGTAATGGTGTTAGTGGTGTTAGTAGTTGTGGTAGTGGTGGTGGTAGTGGTGTTAGTGGTGGTTGTGGTGGTGGTGGTAGTGGTGTTAGTAGTTGTGGTAGTGGTGGTGGTGGTAGTGGTGGTGGTAGTGGTGTTAGTAGTTGTGGTAGTGGTGGTGGTAGTGGTGGTAGTGGTGGTGGTAGTGGTGTTAGTAGTGGTGGTAGTGGTGGTGGTAGTGTTGTTAGTAGTGGTGGTGTTGCTGTTGGTGCTGTTAGTCTTAAAGAGAACGTCGATCCTCTTGTCACAGATGCTCAGTCAGATTAAGGTCTTGAGTTTCACATGTTCAAACGTTCAGGTTATGGGTGTAGATGCATTGGAGGAACGCCCATGGCTCTTGTCCTGTTGGAAGGTGAAGCTCCACCCCCAGCCTTAGGACTCTGACAGACTGGAGCAGATTTTCCTCTAGGCTTCTCTGATTGATCCCCTCTTTACCTTCTCACTGACTTCAGCTGGATGTTCTCCTGAGTTGGATGTTCTCCACAGCTGGATCTTCTCCCCCAGGTTCTCAGATCTGTCTCAGTCTGTATATTTTTAATAACGTTTAATAAGTAGTTAAAGTCACTCAGTTGGAAGTTCTGGGTTTGATGGCTCCTAATGGACTCTTATGGAATTGCAACTTTTCAAAATATGTTTAAATGTTTGGAAATAATTTATTGAAGATCAAAGCGTGTTCATGTCTCTGAGTGAAGAGCGCAGCCGCTGATTGAGGCTCGAGCAGCAGGTGGACAAGATGCACCGAGTCCTGGAGGAGTCAGAGCAGAGCTAACTCAGGGACAGGAATTAGTGGAAGAAATCTGCTAACTCTCTGTGTGTGTGTGTGTGTGTGTGTGTGTGTGTGTGTGTGTGGTGAAAGAGGATAAAATGTTCATGCTGCAGGCTAACGCGCTAACAGTGTCGTATTTACAGAGTCGGTTTTCTTCTGCAGAAACGAGGTCAGACTCAAAACATGCAAGGCATCTGCAGCTGAGAAAGACAACACACAGACACAGACTTACACACACACACACAGCCTGCAACTGCAAAGAAAAATACAGCCATCCATATGACACACAACACTGAGTGTGTGTTACGCTCTTTACTCTTACTGCAGTGTTGAGCAGCATGACCGAGGAGGACGGATCGAATCACCACACCGGTCTGTCTGTCTACATGTCTCTCTCTCTCTCTCTCTCTCTCTCTCTCTGTTAAGCTGTAGAGAGGTTCTGTGTACGTCAGGTCGGTGTGTCCGGCCCTAACGTGAGCACACGGCTGTGTGGAGGTGTGTGTTGATTTGTTCAAGATGTGTTCTCACTGACTGATGTGTGTATGTGTGTGTGTTTCTTTCAGGCCTTGCTACAGTCATGTGAGCCTGCCTGGTAACCATGGAGACGGAGGCAGATACGAGTATCTCCCCAACGCTCCGCGGGACCTCGAGGACAAGCGAACAGCTCCACGCCATGTAGGTGCAGTGTGTGTGTGTGTGTGTGTGTGTGTGTGTGAGAGACTGACTGTAAAATCCACATCAACAGAATCATGAAAAGGACTAACAAAGATCACACGGCTCTTGGGCGAACACACACACACACTCAGAGTCGATCCCTAATCCATGTCCTAATCCATCCCTCCATCTTTATTTCCATCTGTATATCCTGATGTCTCTCTTGTTCTTCCTCCTTCTTCTCCTATCTTCACATCCCCAGCTTTAACATCACAAGCTGATTTCCTGAAGCTTCACTTCACCTAATTAGCCATGTTAGCATACTGTTAGCATAAAGTTAGCATTAGCACATTAGAGTGTTTTGAAACATGCCCCTGTTTCTGTGCATCAGGATCCCGAGTTCTCTCCTAAAGCTGTTCAGAAACACAACTGTCTCCTGTCCTGCTGCAACTCCAACATGGAGGAACCCAGCAGCTTCCAGAGCCAGGTTAGTGTGTGTGTGTGTGTGTGTGTGTGTCTGGAATAACTAAGGCAATAAGGAGTAAATCCAACAGTGTCATTTTATTCAGACTTCATTAGGTGTTAATTCTTGATGAAATGATTAAAGAGATGAACAGAAGAATGAGGACCGAGTGTAAACTCTTTCACTGCCTCGAACACCAAATGTTATGCAGATATGTTGAGTGTTGCTAAGCAACCACATGGCATTAATCATCAAGACGCGGCAATAAAACAGAGCCGAGAGCAGTGAGGACTTCCACCCTGCAGCTGACGGAATTCTGCCGATAGAAATATTATTCCTTTATTGAATTTATAGAAATATCAAATCTTAATATACAATAAGTATGAAATAAAACTGAGCATGATTATTAATTTCTGCCTCTGCTTGCAGACAGAGGACGAGGACTATGTTCTGGAGAAGACAGTGGGATATCTCCCCCTCCATCACGAGCTGGACAGCGGCCTAGGCTGGACAGACGGCAGCTTCCACCAGGGGGAGCTTTCGGGAGTGGAGACGGAGGAAGGGTTAGATGAGTGCCACGCCCACCAGGGAGGTCGAGGGACACGAGTACGAGGAGGATCACCTTCGTCCGAGTCATTCATTTCATCGGAGCTGAGTGACTCGGGCTTCTACAGCGTGAGCACGGCCGAGTTCCTGCGCTTTCAGCGTCTGCTGGAGAAACGCATGCGGGTGTATAACTCACGGCTCCACCACCAGGGGGAGCTGCAGAACCTGTGCATGGACACACAGAAAGCACATCGTGAGCTAGAAGCCATCCCTGAGGCACTCGCAACACAGCCCGATGGCGAGTGCGTGGACGCGGATACTCACCCGCGGCAGATGGTCAGGGTCGCATCTGCGCAGCTGCACAATGACGAGCATCCGTGTCCGAACCACCACAGCTCGAGCAGCGCCGCCATTTTCTCTACCTGCAGTTCTCCCAGCGGCCAACAGCATGGGTCATCAGGGATGCTGAGGAGGAGCAGGACGCTACACCACCGCCCTGTGCATGTGGAGCAGCGCAGGAGGGCGAGTCACCCCGCATCACCTAATTACTGCAGCGTGACGCTAAACCGCTACAGCCACGCGCTGCAGCAACAGCTAACTGAGGAAACTGAAACAGATGTGCTGTGCAATGCTAGCTATCACACACACCATGCTAATCATCTTACACATCATTCTAATCACCCTATGAGCCATGCTAATCATCTTACACCTCATGCTAACCATCCTAGGAACCATGCTAATCACATTCCACATCCTGCTAATCACCCTACACACCATGCTAACTACGCTGCACACCAAGCTATTCACCATACACACCGTTCACATCTGGCTAACTACACCACACTGCATGCTAATCATCCTGCACCCTCTATGCACCATGCTAGTCATCCTACACACAGTGCTAATCAAGCTGGACATCATGTTAACAACGTCCCACATCCTACCCAACACCCCAATCTCCCTGCACACTCGTATCATGCAACTCTTCCCACCCAACACACACGCCACACCCACAGTACCCCCACGTCACACACAACACAGCACGACCACACCCGCACTACGCTCCCCACGCAACACACACACCATGCCACTGATACACATCCTTCACATGGTGCACACCATGGCCACACCCATGCTGTGCTCCCCACCCATATAAACTGTACATCTGAATCGCATGGGGCACATGGCCACGCCCACACAACACTCCCTGCCCAAGATACACACCACATCCACAATACACTTACATTACACAGCACACACCATGGCCACGCCCACCCTACACTTCCTGCTAAACAGACACACCACACCCATGATATCCTTTCCTCACATGCCCCACCCCACACCCAGGCTACACTCCCCACCCAACTCGCACACCACGCCCATGATTCACGCCCTTCACATGCTTCGCCCCACAGCCACCATATTCCATCTGCCCAACACACGCACCATCCCCGTGATGCACTCCCATCACATGGCCCACCCCACGCCCACGCAACGCTCCCTGCCCAAAACGCACATCACATGTCACGGACACGCCCCAAACACGCTATAAGCCAGCCTAGTCTCTCCAGCTCCACTGATGACCACCATTTTGCTCCACCGCTACAGTCCTATTGCCATGACAGCAGGGGGAGAAGCTTCACTGAGCCACCAACAGGTATAAAAGAGGAATGTGAGAAAGAGCCACCAGGAGCGCAAGAAAGAGGGCGGTTCCATACGCTCAGTCACACGCCGTCTCAGGAAGGAAACGACACTTGGCCTAAGAGCACCAATCGGCATGGTCCGTACAGCACACTTGAGGGTCACGTGACCACCACCACTACATCATCAGCACACAAACCTCCACCGGGGCCGCCGAACCCGCGAGCGATGCGTAACCAGCTGTTGCGTGAGCGGGCGCTCCGGCTAGCAGACGAGCGCGGCGGTGGCATTAGCACAGACGATGAAACAAATGTGGAAATACGAAGGGTGGGGCGCTACTGGAGCCGCTCAGAACGCCGCGAACAGGTGCTGCAGAAGCAGCGGCAGAAGCGCGAGGCTCTCCGAGGGGGCGGGCCTAACAGTAACAGCAGTGTGGGCGGAGACAGCAGCGGACATACCGTGCTAATGGAGCTGAGTCAGAGGAAGCTGAGCCGCCTCAGGAACAGGAAGCTGCTGGACGACTGGACGACGGTGGAGGAGCTGCTGACTCACGGGACACGACTTGGGACACACGATGAGAACGTGCAGATCCCAAACTCCCTCCTCACCGTCACCACTGTATAACCACACACACACACACAGAGTGTGGCATTATGGGAGATTTACACAGTTACACGTCCTCCTCTCAGGGCACGAAGCATTCTGATTGGTCATGTGTCGTAGCCAATCAGAGCTGAGAGAAAGTTATAGTTCTTTTTAAAATTCTTTTTGGCTTTTTCATTTTTTTTTATTGTCACTAAACAACTTCAGTCTGAACACGACATTAGCTTCGTTGTAATATCCATGAAGCAGTTTGTGTGTGTGTGTGTGTGTGTTTGTGTGAAATTTCATTGAAACTTTAAACCTCTGCACTTTTCAGAGCTAACAAGCTAAATGACCTTCAGTATCAGGTTCCCACACCGTACAAGAAACTCGAAACCACCAGTGAACGTCATTAGCCTGAGGTGGCTACAACTATTTAACTAACTCTTCCTGAAATCCTAAAATGAAATTAGATGAAATATTGATTAAAAGAAGCTGAGGGCTAAATAACGACGACAAACTATTTTAGACAACTAGCATAAACCTCGCTTACAGCTAGCAAACATCCTGCAGCAGCCGTTCATTAAAGCGCTAATGGGTGCAGTGACAATTAACACCACAAAGGGAGGACTCGCCCTCAGAGGGTGTACTCGTGCTCATGTTCTCTCCTTCATATCTGCAAATATGATGACGATGAAGCTAACTATTGGATTTTAGCTTCCACACACACACACACACACACACACACGAGTCACCTCACACCCCGTCTCTGCTCCATTTTTATTGGTCCCCTCTCATAACCAATCATAACCTCTGCATTTTGGTTTGTCTGAGTAAATCTCCCATGAGCCTTTGCATATGTGTGTGTGTGTCTGTGTGTTTTACTGCCTTGACCACATGAGGCTACCTCCCGTCTCCATGGTAACTGTACATAGGTGTTTCACAGTGCTGTAGTGTAGAGCGGTGGTTTTTCGCACGCTGGAGACGAGACATGTGAGGGTTTGATTCTCTTTTCACCCACAAACGTACAAAAACATCTAAATGTATAAATGCTGCACTCTGGTTGGACGATGTCCAGCAATATGGTGCCACGTTAAAGTGGCGGCTCTGAGACGCACTGGAAAAACAAACAAGCGGTTTATCGTTTCATCGCTGGTGCTAATGAGTGTTGAGTTTCATTAGAACGAATCAGATGAAAACTTTCTTGAAGGCCAATGCGCTTGCACAAAAAGATGTCAGATTTCTCTGATTGTTTTCCAGCAGTGTGGGTGGGGCTCTTTTACATCTGGCCCCACCCATCACCTGAGACGATCACTAAACCAGTTAGTTACTCTGGGAAAAAAAAGCATCCAAAGCCAAACGCCATCGCCTCCACACACACACACATACACACACACATGCAAACCAGACAGGAAGTGAAAATGTGAGATCTGATCAAGTCAGACAGGGAGGAACTTAAGAAGAGATCAGATCTGACTAGACAGGAAATGACTAATATAATAATCAAATCAGACAGGAAGTAACTAATGATAAGATTAGATCAGACAGAAAGTGATATGAAGAGGAAGGAAGGCAGGAAGTGGACGCTATTAGATCTTTATGAATTACTGTGTATAAAACTTCTCTCGCTCACACCTCCAGGAGGCGCGGTGGATTTCTCTAATGATTGTTTGTAAATTCTACGTGTACATGAAGACGCCAGTCGTGCCGGAGCTCCTCGGCGCTCGAACCCTGACGCTTTGATGTTTTTTGTTGTTCTCATGTGAAAACATTTTGCAGTGAAACAATGAGTGTTGATTAATTTCCTGGTCGGAGGCGGAACGTCTCGGCCTTCCAGCTTTCAGTTGTGGTGTTGAACAAGTTTCTATTTCTTTGTGGCTGCTTGCAGATTTGACTCGAGTTTCATTGTACATGTGAATTTAATTCTGAACTTTTGATTCACTTTTATTCGATAAACATCAGGATGTTTTAGTTCCACACCTGCACTGAGACACGGCCTGAAGTGTTTACAGCGCCGCCCTCGTGGCTCACACCCGCATTGCACCTCTCCTCTTTCAGCAGAGGGAGTCTGATCACAACACTTTTACACATCGCTGCGGGGGTAATGCGACATGGCCACCTACAGACACACACACACACTTGCAGAGTGAAAACACACCATGGTCCCGAGGACGGTTTTATATTTCTGCCTGAATGGTGGCGTTTGATTGGCCACACCCACACACACCCTGCAGGAACTGTGTGATTGCGTTCTCTTTATAAAAAGATCTTTTCCTGAAATCTGGTGTTCACGTGATTGTAATAAAGATGAAATTTTAATTATTTACTAAATCTCTCTGTTTCACTCTTTTACATATCAAAAGATTAGACCATCTTTTAATTTAATACTTTTATAATTATTTTTAAAATGTGAAACTCATCTATTCATTTATTATTATTCATACAGTATATATACAGAGTCGGTCTAGTTCAGTACACGCGCGGTGAAGACTCGACAGTGAAGATCATCGACTCTCCCCACGAGGACCGTAAGCCACAGAATCTGCTGTATTAACACTTATTCATGGAAAGTCGACTGGAAGCGAAAAGTGTGGTAGGAAAAAGTGCAGAAGCAACACTGATGATCATCACATTAAAAAAAGACCTCAAGACCTTGGAAGAGCTTCAACAGGAGTGGAGTGAGGTTGGAGTCCCAGGTCTGCAGGACAGAGGCTACAACTATTCCATTCCTAGTATCATTCCACTCCTGAACCTGAACGTCAGAGGCGTCTTAGCTGGGCTAAGGACCTGTAAGAACTGGTTGCTCAGTGGTCCAAAGTCCTCTTCTCAGATGAAAGTACATTTGGCATTTCATTTGGGAATCAAGCTCCCAGAGTCTGGAGGAAGAGAGGAGACTTCAACCTGCTTGAAGTCCAGTGTGAAGTTTCCACAGTCATTAATGTTTTGGGCTGCTGGTGTTGGTCCACTGTGTTTTATCAAGTCCAAAGTCAACACAGCGTCTATAAGGAGATGTTAGAGCACTTCGGTCTTCTGACAATCTTTATGGTGATTTCCTTTTCCAGCAGGACTTAGCACCGGCCCACAGTGCCAAAACCACCACTAACTGGTTTACTGACCCTGATATTACTGGGCTTGATTGGCCAGCCAACTCACCTGACCTGAACCCAATAGAGAGGGTATCAAAGCAACCTGGTCTTTAGCACCACAAGCTGGTCACGGCCATGACACGTCACACTGATGCAGTAACTCATGCTAAAGGAACCCCGACCAAGTACAGAGTGTGTGAATGAACATCACGCTTCAGAAGTTTGATATTTCTGTACCGTACATTATTTTACAATTTTACAATAATTTCACAATAATTTTACTAATCGATCTCAGGAAATATTCTAATATTCTAACCCTACGTTTTTTGCCAGTTTGTAATTAATCTAAAATTATTGAGGGCTTCAATTTTTCACTTCATAAATTAAATTACCAAAGAAAATGTACATTTTCGTGACTTTCCAATTTTTCAAAATGCGCTGTGAAACGTCTGGGGGGGACCAGAAACCCCGTAGTGTTACTCCTGTAACTCACATCTCCGCCACGTCCAAGGGTATGAAGAGTTTATTAAATATTTATATTCATCAAATCTAAAAGTTAAACATTTAAACAACTTCAGCTGCAGAGGCGCGTGTCTCACGTGTACACGTCCCTTCCTTCCCACTCTACACACCTGCAGTAACCAGGGACCCCAATTCCCCTCCCCCACTGGTCATGTGACCCAGGGCACAAGTTTTTTTTTTTTTTTTATACAAAGAAACAAAATGGAATCCAACAGCAAAATGGAGATAAATGACACAAACATATCTCTCTCTTCATTACACTGCCCTGTGTGTGTGTGTGTGTGTGTGTGTGTGTGTGTGAGTGAGAGAGAGAGGGTCAGAGACACAAACACACGACTGGTGCCACCTAGTGGCTCACTGGAATTTTTACACACACAAATGGACAGAGAATCAGGAGAAACGCGTACACCGCACACACACACACGCGTACACTGCACACACACAATCAGGAGAAAAGAATGTTACAAATGTGATCCGTTTTCGGAAAAAAATTTATTCCAAAGCTTATTTTCTTCCTGGACTAAAAAGTGGAAGAAACTCCTACAGAGAGTCTCACACACACACACACACGCACACGCACGCACACGCACACACACGCAGGCACACACACAGGCACACACACAGGCACACACACAGGCACACAAAGCGGAAGTGGTTTGTAAAAAAAAAAATACAACATGACTACACAGCTGAGAGGAAAAATATTTACAGAAGAATGTTCAGTCTCTCTCTCTCTCTCTCTCTCCATCTCTCTCTGTCCATCAGCAGGAGGCGCTGTGTTCTGGGGAATGAAACACGTCCTGTCTGTCACACACTGACCCTGGAACAGTTAGAACCGAGTGGAACGTCCTGAGTCTCCCCACACTCAGCACTTCTACAGTCTTTTACAGAACGTTAGGTCTCCACACAGACAGGGGGCGCTGCAGGCTCACACCATCAGTCCCTCAGTCCAGACCCTGAACATCGTGCGGCTTGTACGCTGAAGCTACGAGCGTTCCTGCAAACACAACACAACACACACAGCAGATGTTAGGCATGTACCAGGCTGTGTGAGTGTGTGTGAGTGTGTGTGTGGGTGGGGGGGTGGGTGTGGGTGGGGGGGGGGGGGGGGGGGGGGGGGGGGGGGGGGGGGGGGGGGGGGG
>JAQMYG010000017.1:157151-169966 GCA_030014215.1 Clariallabes teugelsi
TTTATTCATATTTATTTCTTATTATAAGCTTTAATTCTCTTTTTAAGGTCACTGGCGGTCGTATAAGCATTTCACTGTGTGTATGTGACAAATAAAATTTGAATTTGAATTTGAATTTAATTTTAGCAGTTTTATCTGCTGGATTCTGTGATTATTCCATATTAATCCCATTAATCATGGACAGATGCACAGAGGGACACCCTGAAGATATGACACCTCCATCACTTAGATTAGTGTGGAGCAGACATGTGTTTGATTTTGATTTATACACCTTTAAGCCTTTTGTGTAAAACTGTAATAATACTTTAGTATCAGGGTTGCCAGATTGAAGTTACTCTTTAATTCCACAGGGGTAATTAGCCATGTTACAGTGAAAGAAAGCATAAAGAATCATTATCAGTTATTATCCCTGTAAAGTAGATCAACTGGGATCTATAAAAGTCACAAAATTTAAATATTACAAATGTAAAAGAATTAGAAAAGTAATTTAAAGGAATTTCATAAATATCACCTTTCTGGCTTTATTCCATAACCAAATTTGTTTAAACACATGCTTATAATGTCAGTGTATATGTAAATTAAATATACACTTGTACATGATATACATTTCTTTACTTGTCACTTAAAATAGTACCATATATTGTAATGATTGTAACATTTCTCACATTACCCCGTGTATACTGCCTGTATGTGAGATATAAAGTGTGTAATCATATCTACACACTGTCTGTGTGTTACTGTCTCTACTGCAGCTGGACATCTGGAATTTCAAATGGGTTCAATAAAGTATCTGTCTGTCTGTTTGTCTATCTGTCGAATTCAGGCTGTTTGTAGATTAAAGAGAATAAAAATGAACGATCTGGCAACACACACAGACACAGACACACACACACAAGCGTTAAGTGTCAGTTAAACACACTTCCGACTTTCAACAGCTTAGCGTGTGTGTGTGTGTGTGTGTGTGTGTCATTAAGGCACAAATGCGCGCGTGCCTAACCCGTGGAGCTGGGACGCCACGCGCGCCTCCTGGCTCGAGAGAGTTTATTAGCCGCACCTTCACACCTGTGAGTTTCTGTTTAAAAACATTTAATCGCTTTATACTAGAGTAAACAAAGTGATATTTATACTGTATAAAGCCTTGTGCCTGTCTGTTGGGGAATTAATGCTGTTTTGCAAAGTTTAAATTTAGACTTTTTAAAGTTATTTTAATTGATCTTGGCAAAAAAAGAAACTATAGAATGATGGTCAGGATAAAGTGTTTCAGCTTCGTCGTCCCTCCTCCTTATGAACTGGAGTAAGATTCTGGAGCGTAGCACAGCCCATGCTTGTGTCATGTACACTGATCAGTCATAACATTACAACACACAACAGTAAACCCAGTATAGTGCAGGTTCCCCTTGTGCCACCAAGGCGTCTCTGTGTGGATCCTTTGGTTGCTGTGGGTTGTGGGGCGGGGCCTGTGTAGATCGGATTTGTTAGCAAGGTGCATCTCATGGTCGCTTGATCGGATTGGGATCTGGGGAGATTGAATGCAGGTTTGAACTTGGGCTCTTTACCTGCCGGGCCCTGTGCGCAGTGGGTTGTGGTACATTGAGTGTTCTGGTGCCTTTCTATCACAGCCAGGATTTTCAGTGACTTGTTCTGCATTGGTTTTTCTGTGGGATCGGACTAGATGGGCTGGCCTTCAGTGTTAATGTGTTAGTGTTTTGTGGGGTTAAAATGTAATAAAGGATCAGTATATTGCTTATCTCAGATTTTGGTGTCAATCTCAGACAGGATTGTTAGTATAATTAGTTTACCAGGTGATTTAAAAGGATTGTTAGTATAATTAGTTTACCAGGTGATTTAAAAGGAAACCTACTTAAAGAAGTTGCTCCACGCTTATGAAGCAAGTCAGAGTTCTTATACAATAAAAATAAAAAGTGTGAAATCTGAGATGATTAAACCATGATAAGATTCTTGGGTCATTCAGAGCGCAGATGAATTTAGTGAGAGAAAAGCTGATTAAGATAACTTTATGTTTTGTTTTAAATGATGTTTCGTTTTTAAATAACGGCCTGTCTATTAAAAAACACATCCAGGGTTTTCTGAGTGTGCAGAAGTGTTAGTGTGGGAACACACTCTCAGAGCTCTCTCTCACTCACACCTCTCTCACACTAGCGCATGAGAATCTGACCCCCCCCCCCACACACACACGCACATGCTTTCTCACCTGCATGGTGCACGGCTTACACACTTTAATCCCATTCCACACAAAAACACAACAGGACAGGACAAGATGCTATACAGTAAAAATCTAAACAAATCCCTGCTCAGGGTTATGCTGGAGGTCAGAGGTCAGGGTCAGATAGAGAGCACTGAGGTTTGAAGTTCATGATATAGCCAAACTATCTGAAATCTTAAAATTTAATCGTAAATCGTAAAAATTTGCTTTTGCTTGTGTGTGTGTGTGTGTGTGTGTGTGTGTGAGAGAGAGAGAGAGAGAGAATTCTCATGGGAAAGTTGCCTGTATGTTGTAGAGTGAGAGCGCACACACACCTCTGCACACACACCTTTAAACATATGATGCTCCAGACGCGGATCGTTAACACCACCGACGTGTGATGAAAAGGACAAACGGCGACGAGTGCAGGATCCCGTCGTGGGAACGAGAACGATCATGGGTTGTGACGTCATCTGACGCTCGCCACCTACTGGTTAAATATTCAAGATTTTTTGTTGTCGTTATACGAGTATAGCAAATTAAAGCAGTCAGTGCAGTGCAATCAACTTATAAATTAAATTACAATTTTAAGTGCAGACAAAATAATACAAATTATGTAAACAATATTTTATATATAATATATGTCATATTATGTATTAAATAATATATATTATACTGTATATATTAGCGCAGCCTAATACAAAATGATAAATAAATATTTATAAATACTTGCAAAATGTAAACATTCTACACAAAAGAACAGTTAAAAATTAGTGCAAACATGCAGATTGTAGGTATAACTGAGCTACCGGAGATAATGCATTTAATAAGTGTGTTCTATTTGTGTGTGTGTGTGTGTGTGTGTGTGTGTTTAAGATGAGCAACATTTAATGAGGAGTATATAATGCCGAATTTGGGGAAGGGATCATGTACACAACTGCTCCCTCTGTAGGGGTCCAACAAGACGCAGTCAGTTTATATATAAGAAGTCAGGTTTTTGCGTCACGTGATCACAGACCCTGACGTTAAAGGAAAATCGTGTTGATCAACAAACAAACGCGCATAATGTCCTCTTACAAAGTGCACTGCGTCAGTTCAGGATGGAAAGCAGAGACTTCAGGTGGGAGGATGTGTAAGGGTTAAAGGGTGCATAATATGTAATATTAATAAAAAAAAATTTTTTGTTAATTAGATGTAGAGCTTGCACTATTTTGCGTAAGTGCTGCCTTAGAATTCTAGCTTTATAACAGGTACACACAGGAGTGTACACACACACACACACACACACACACACACACACACACACACACTGTATCATAGACTATTAAACAGTGGGGTTTATCTACAGACTATAATACACATCTATACACACGCTGATGTTGTGCTACAGCAGGTGAGACGCGCGCACGTGTGAGGTTCCCACGCGCTTTTCCTTCTCTCTCACGAGCACGGAGTCGCAATACACTCACGTAGGGTGCCAAAATATATGCACGAATAGTAGAAAACTACATTTCAAATGGCACGCGCCGAGTCGCATCGAAAAGGTGCTTGGTGATACCAAAAACTAAATGCGCGCGCGTGTGTGAAGGTGCGAGAAGACACTTCGACACCAGCCCCCCCCGCCCCCCCCCCCCCACACACACACACAATCCCGAGACAGTGAGCGAGTGTGAAGGTGTGAGCAGACACCCCGGACCCTACAGTGTTTAGGGCTTGGCATCAGCCTGCTGCTGAGTGTTACAGTCGCTCGGGGGGGCTTCACCAGACAGTGACGCGCCGGCTGGGACTCGCGTGCAGTATCCAGGTGAGGTGTGAGCACGAGCCGCTGGTGGCTCCGCCCTCCTGCGGAGATATTGTGCGTCCTATCAGTTAAACACTTAATGAACAACAACTGTAGATGCGTGTACACGTGTGTGTGTGTGTGTGTGTGTGTGTGAAAGAGAGAGAAATAGCTTGCGTGTGGTTGAATGTGAGAGCAAGAGAGAGAGATTTATTTGTAAATATTGTAAATGTGTCAATAAAGCACCTTTTGAATCTTGAATCTTAAGAGAGAGAGAGAGAGAGAGAGAGAGAGAGAGAGAGTGTGTGTGTGTGTGTGTGTGTATGTGTGTGTGTGTGTGTGCTTGTGCGCATTTCTCCTAACCATCAATGGACATGCCGGTAATAGCGCACCGACTCTGTAATAAGCGTTTCGCGCACGTGTGTGTGTGTGTGTGTGTGTGTGTGTGTTTACCTAATGAGCTTCTACAGTATTTCGATTATGTACCTTTAATTCAGTCCTATAACCCGACCCCCAGCAGCAGGGTGTGTACAGTGTTCTCATGGGAACGCGTTCAGCTCCTGGTTCTCTAGTCTACACTCTGAGAACAGAAACACCTCCAGCTCTCTTTTATTACCTGCTAAACTTCATACATCACAAACACACACTTCTCAGGCACCTCTGACACATTACACACACACAGCACCTGGGAAAAAGCGCCAACTGCATTCACAGACACCGTTCACTTTTCCCAGCTTGGTGACACAAACGCCTGTGTGTGTGTGTGTGTGTGTAAGAGAGAGAGTTTAAAGAAGCCTTAAAAATAGCCGGGATAGTATCGTCAGGAGCTTAAAGTTGTGTGTTTTTGTGCGTGAGTGTATGTGCGCGCGCATTATCATTATCATCATCGTCATCATCATTATGACTGCTTTACAGAACACGCAAACTTTTCCCCTTTATAATAAATAATAACCAATATTAAACCCGTTTGGTCTGTAACACCCGACCTGTCCGTTCCCGTGGGAAAGCCTGTTCCAGTGTGGCGGTTGTCACGCACTTCAAAGCCGGTACCGTTATGGAGCGGCAGGTCGCGAGCAAACGGCGGTCATTTTGGTGCGCGTGGGAACGATGGCAGGTATATAGTGCCACACACACGCGCGCGCGCGTAAGTAGGTATAAAGATGCAGAAATTATGGCAAAAAACCCACCGCGGTCAGACAGACTGTTCTTACATCTGTGGGCACTTTCGGTGACGCACCTTCTTGCTGAAATGCTGTTCTTACAAACTCCTGATCTAATTTACACAACAGTGTATAATATAATATAATATAATATAATATAATATAATATAATATAATATAATATAATATAATATAATCATCACTAAGCTTCGCGCGTATTTACATTCCTCCTCATTTACATTATAAAACACACGTGCGCACGTGCCCGTCCGACACCTCCGCGCCTATTCACGTGCATATCAGCGGGCACCCCCCCGGTGATACGAGAGGTGTGAGCACGAGCTGGGTGTCTCTTTGTATTTTGGAGAATTAGAGCTTTTATCCAGACCAAATAAAGAGAACACGGTGGGAGAGAAAACTGAACACCGAGTTTAGCATTATTTGTTTGTTCATTTTTATATACACTATTATGTTTTTAGGGTGTATATATAAATACTTTGAATGACCTTAAAAAACATGGTGGGAAAATACCTTACACACACACACACCTCCTGGACGCCGCTCATCCCGTTTGTTCTGAAGCGCGTGCCGCTCTGCTTTGATGTTTTGCGTGTGCAGCACACACACACACACACACACACACACCCTGAGCAGCACTAACACTCGGCCCCAGGGGTCAGGCCATGCACAGGCTTCTCCAGACATGGACACGTGTATCAAACCTGCAGGTTTAGTGGACAAACGCGTCTATATTATTATTCTTGCTGTTCTGAGGCGGTGTGTGTGTGTGTGTGTGTGTGAAGGTGCTTAATGACGCGCAAATCCTGACAGGTAATAAAGCAGCTTGTGAGGTGTGTGTGTTTAGTCTGAGCGTTTCGTTCCCAGCACATCACCTCGAATAGCAGCAAGATCAAAGCGCACAACCTCTTATTAATGTCACTATATATTATTAATGTCCCTGCACTGGACGATCACTTCCGGTGTATAAGAAGTATAAAAGTCAGGTGTGTTTTGTGGAGTTTTGTGTCCACGCTCCAAAACACACCTTATACCTCAAGTCTAATATCCTTTATAAAGATACTTTAGATACTTGTTAAGTAACTTGTAAAGAGTGTACAAGACCCTGATGTGACCGAATTGCAGAGTGTGTGTGGAAAAGCTGTAGGTTTCGAACATTCAGAATAGAAACTGTGTGTGTGTGTGTGTGTGTGTGTGTGTGTGTGACATGTGGAAAAGCAGGTCAGATACTGGAGTGTGCCTTTCTCAGACTACTTTTATCTTAGTGGAAGTGTGAAAGAGTTTCTTAACAACAACAGCAAACACCCCCCATTCCGACACACACACACACACACACACACACACGTGCCCACGGAAGTCGAGGTGGCGAAGGGCGCGTGCCGTTCCAGGATAAAGCGTGAACGCGATATTAAAATAAAATCCACTAAACTACACAAAACTCAACTGTTATTATATTACACACAATTCAACAAAATATTGTAAAACTATTAATTAGTTTCATATATATTGTATTTCATTTATATTAAATGTTTTAAATAATCTGCACACAAAACTAGTTATGTCAAAATACCTTCTTTGTTAATCTGTTATATTTTGATCAATAACAGAGTAACAAAATAAGTTATTTAAACATAAATAAAATCTGGAATAAAAAAAAATAATAATAATAAATTATAAATAAAATGGATTGGTTAGTTAAATATAATTATATTAGGCTCACGTTTTACTGTGCTATAAACATTCAACATATTTAAAACAGATTATTAACCGCTTTTAAAATGAACTCCGTATTTATTATTTATTTTTTTTATTGAAAAGCACGCTATTTCGCTATTTTTGTCGCGACTTTACTGCACTGTATAAAACCAGAGTTTGTCCCTGACCAATCACGTGCCGCGTTAAAGAATGGATTAGCATACAAGTCTCTGATTTGTCAGAGTTCGGTTCTGGGCGTGGCTGCATAACGCGGCTGACTGACTGGCTATAAAAGTCCGCGCTGCGCTTCAGCACTCAAGCGCCTTTTAACCGAGCAACAGAGCAGCGCACGTGACCGCACTCCACGACTTCAACATTTTTGGACTTTCTGTTGTTTTCAGTCTTTATGAAGAGTCATCTCTGGGATACAGCGGCAATGGACGAGTTTGCAGAGAAGGAGAGAGTGAAAATTGATAGAAAGGTAAGTACATTGTGATTTTTACTCGGTAGTGCTTTGGAATAAAACAGCAATAATAATAATAATAATACACTCTCATGAAGAAGCATTGTACTGTTCTTTGGACTTAATGTGCATCCTCAATCTGGAAATGTGACTGTAGTGACTTACAGTGAGAAAATCAATGATAATTTCACCATAAGGTACACACTTAAGAACCGACACATGAGGATATTTCCTTCTTTCATGAGAGTGTAGAAATAAAATGCTTTATCAGAACCGTCGCTGATGTTCTTGTGTTGGTTCTTTACAGTTGTTGAAGCCTCAGGTTGAGCGCCGCAGACGAGAACGAATGAACCGCAGTTTAGAGAACCTGCGGATTTTACTTACGCAAGGCCATGAGCAACAGGTGAGACACACAGTCCTGTTATTTCCACCTGATCTCCTCACTGTATTGTGTCTCTGTGTGTGTGTGTACTGAATAAATATGTCTATATGCATGTGTAAGTTACTAAACATTGCCTAAACATTATTTCCTGTTTCAGGCTGCATCTCAGAAGCGTCTGGAAAAAGCAGAGATCCTAGAACACACGGTTCTCTTCCTGCAGAGCTCCAGTGCCAAGGCCAAGAAATCCAGCCCAGCAGAAGATGCGTCTGATTCAGCTGGACACCAGTTCCTGGATGGGTTCTCTGTGTGTTTAGATAAAGCCGCTCGCTTCCTGAAGGAGGAGAGCAAGGCACGAGGGCTGCCCGATTCTGTGCCCTCATCCCTGTATAAGTGCCTGAGCCGCGCACACCGGCCCGGTGTCAGAGACATGAAGCAGAGTCATGCCATGCAAGGACTGCAGTGTGTGAAGAGACAGACGCACACACACTTACATTATCCGTACAGGGTCCCACTGCGACACACGCACCCTAACACTGTGCAGCGTCACCAGAACTTGACCAAGACCAGCAAGTCACGGCATACAAGTCCACAGGCGGCTGGAAGACAGGGTGTGTGGAGACCGTGGCCTTGAGAGACTTTTGCATATATGTATATACACACACAAACACACACACACACACACACACACACACACACACACACACACACACACACGTGTGTGTATATATATGGACATGGTGTAAACATTGGGCTTGTGTAATAACATTCCATTTGGAGATGCTAGAGCTGATAAAGTAGATATTTATTTAGTGTTTAGATCACGTGGTCACTTTCATTTAAAGACAATGCTTTATGCTCCGTCCTTAAACTTTAGAATTGTTAGTTTAGAAATAATCTACACGCTCCAAGACGAGTGTGTACTGGGTTAAATGTGTACATAGTGTATAAATGATAGAAATGACGTTTTATATGTTAGGATTCTCCACTGCTCTGTACAGTGTGCATCACTTCTAGTACTACTTTGGTGACCTTTATCTATTTTTTGCACATTAATTTATTTACATCATTCCTTTTTTCTACAAAGAATATTTTTCTTAAACCCTTTGAAAATTATATATATTATATATAGTTTATATCTGTATGCTGTATACTGAATACAGAAATAAAGACATTCCATTACACACCTTTTTGTTCATTGAGTGTTCTTGTGACAAAAGCACCTTAATATATACACTACACTAAAGTATTTGTTCAAACCTGTCAATTATTGAATCATGAAGCCTCCATCAGGCCCCTTATCCCCAGTGAAGAGCAATCTTAATGCTCCAGCATACCAAGACATCTCGGACAATGCTATGCTTTACTCAAATGTGGGGAAGTTAACTTGTGGACGGCCTTGGATACAATGTCACTGCAGGTTTGGGGAAATACTTTGGTCCATATCGTGCGTGTGTAAATGTTGCAGGCGCATGCGCCGCAGATTCACACCTTTCTTCATCAAAGGGGTTTCCTCTTCCGCCGGGTTTTGTCTCTGGCTCGTGCTGCATAAATATACATAATAAACACAGGGGGAGGTGTGACACACACGCTCCACGTGCTCAGAGATCAAAGGGATCCCAGACAGCGCGAGCCACGCTTACGGATCTCATTGGGGTCAAAGCATCAACATTTAAAAACGGGACAAACGGAGGACATCAAAGCGACGTCACCGCCTGGCTCTTTGCGCTTAGGCGTGAGGCGCACGAGCCTCGTGTTTCCGCTCCAACGGTGCCGAGGCGCGAGATCTGTTACCCCGGAGCACCCAAGTGCCCCCAGGAGGAGGAAACGCGGGAGGCTTCACACGCGCACACGCCTGGTGTGTTAATCAGCTCGGTCATGTGACTGCTAGGCCTGAGGGGGAAAAGCACGCGCCTTCCTGAAGCCTTAAACCTCCGCGTGAGTGAGCGCGCGGCACTTATTAATTGTTTAATTGAGTGACGTCAAAGATTCAGTCACCTTAACGACAAGTCACGTGAGTCCTGCAATTAAACACGACTAGATAGCAATAGGAAGCAGTCTGGTGCACTGATGATGATTCAATTCAATTCAATTCAATTTTATTTGTATAGCGCTTTTAGCAATGATGATGATGATGATGATGAGAGAGTGATCTACAGCATTTATACAATTTGTTCATCTCTCTCTCTCTCTCTCTCTCTCTCTCTCCCCCAAGATTTAAAGGTGCATTATTGGGGTGACAAATATTTTGCCAAAGCTCAGGCACAAGAAAATCACAGTAGTATATGTGAAAAAAGTATATAAAATAACAGAGTACAAGACATTTATTCAAAGATAAAGTGACTCTTTAAAAAAAGCCTATAGACATATGTACATAAGTTGGGGATGATTTTATTGAATTTGTTGAAGAATTCAGTGTGAATGTGGTGATATTTCAGGCATTCAGTGAGGAAGTGCAGCTCTGTCTCTGTGTTATTGAGTGGCACCACTTGCACAGTCTCAGGTCTGTCTGTGTCGCCCCCCGTCTCTACGGCCAGACGCTGCTCGCCGAGTCTGTACTTCGTCAGGGTGTTTCTTAGCTTTGTGTCAGTCACCGTGCTCAGAGAGTGTGTGTTTAGGGCCAGATAACACCAGTCTCATTCTGCAGTATAGTTTGTGTTTCCCAATAGCTCAAATAGTTACCTTTTAGTGTTTGTATAATTTGGTTTATTCCAATTGTCTTTGCTAATTTTGTTCATTTTGTCTGGTCCTAAGCCTTTATTTTTGTTAGTCTCTTTCTCTCTCAAAGATTTAAAAGGCACTTTATTGGCATGACAAATATTTACATTCATATTGCCAAAGCTTAGAACTAAGTCACAAGAAAATAATAGAAAATAACTCTCTCTCTATGCCTCTGATTACTAAAATTGCAAATATAGCAGTTAATATAAAAATACAAGTTAATACAATTATTAAATGACTATTATGCAGTTCTTTCTTTCTCTTAATCTGTCGCTTAATCATCCTCTCAACCAAGACATTTAATAAACATATTAAATAATCGCCCTCTCTGATAATAATAATAATAATAATAATAATAATACTCCTTGTATCTCTCTCTGCATTTTCTTAAAAGTCATTCCCTGCATCATATGTTTGATTCTGTAATATGGATAATTTTTTACCTTTCTCTTTCCATGTTTCCATCCTCCCTTCTTTCTTTTCCTCCCTACAATCCATACATTGTTGATTCCATTCTTCCTCTCTCTAGCTTCATACAACTTACTGTAACAATAAGTATTGAAACACACACACACACACACACACACACACACACACACACACACACACACACACACACACACACAGTCATTAGATTAAACTAAACAGATAAACAGATGAATATGTGTTTGATGTGCAGCATGATGTAAAATCATCTCGTTTAATAATGACTTGTAGAGCACCACCCCGTTTTGACACAGTTTGTCCACTAGGCGGCGATAAAACTCCTTTAAGATTTTCAATTCTGTCTGCGCGTGTGGGAGTCAGCAGAGGGCAGCACTGAGCTCATAATCTGCTCATACTGTATATGATTCAGAGGAAATGAAGAACATGAGCGGCTCAACATCGCATCTGGAATTTGGAATTGGAAGAAAAAATATTAACATTTAAGAAATATATAATTAATTATTAATACATGATATGATAATTATGAGGGCAATAATAAGAGCAGATAGTATCATGATAATCTCTTGTTGTGTCACTGTGGGTGTATGAGTGTGTGTGTGTGTGTGTGTATGAGTGTGTGTGTGTGTGTGTGTGGTTATGAATCTTAATGAACTGTAAAGAACATGCCCTTCCTGGCAGCTGATTGGCTGATGAGAATGTGATGATGTCATTGCCGTCTTGTCCATCATTATTTGTCTTCCTGAAAATGTCAACAAATGTCATGACATAACGAGTCACACTTTGTTGATTCTTGTGTCACGGACGGTTATAGAGCTGGAGGGGGTTGGGGTGTGTGTGTGTGTGTGTGTGTGTGACCGGTTAAAGATGAGATGGAAAGAAAGAGGTAAACGAACAGTGAATGAAACAGACGGCTCTTGACACACACACACACACACACACACACACACACACACTTTTTTTCTCCTCTCAAGCTTATCTATTCTTGTGCTAATTTTGGGCCTCGGCCACCATCTGCCCTCCCTCAGGGGTGAGCGAGGGACAGACGCTCGGCTTTTCTTCCCTGAGAGATCAGAGAGAGCGAGGGATCACCGCCTGACTGAGGGGCAATTAGTGACGGCCCCTGACAGAGAGAGAGGGACACAGGGAGAATTATTATTATTATTATTATTATTATTATTATTAGAGGAAGAGTAATTATTTGTGTATTAAGTGTATTAAATGTCTTTTGGTTGAAAGGTTGATTTTTGAAAGTGACAGATGAAGAGAAAGAAAGAGGGGAATAATAATGATTTAATTATTGTATTAACTGGTATTTTTTATTAACTTCCTGAAATGCAACAGAAGTCAGAGAGAAAGAGAGAGAGAATTACATTTAAAAACCGCTCACATTCCCTGGATCATATGTTTGATTCTGTAATATGAAAAATTTTTATTGTTTATTTCTATATATTTTTTCGCACAAAAAAAATGAGAAAAGCAGAAAGAAGCCAAGGCTGTTATCATCACAACGAAACCTCAGAAATCCGAGATAAAATCAGGAAGCCAGAAAAATCTGAAATATTCATGACAGCTGAAGCACGAGGCAGAAAACTGGAAATTGGAGTAAAGGTGAGTGCAAAAGGAAAAGGAAGGAAGGAGAAAAACAGAAGAGAAACAGAAGAAAGTCAGATTAGAAAATAAATAAATAAAAATCCCCACAAAAGTAATAAGCGTGTTGTTAGGAACAGAATAACGGACACGCGTGTGCAGGTCGACTGAAACTGGCCGAGTGTGTGTGGGAGTGTGTGTGGGAGTGTGTGTGGGAGTGTGTGAGGGAGTGTGTGAGGGAGTGTGTGAGGGAGTGTGTGAGGGAGTGTATGTGAGAGTGTGTGAGGGAGTGTGTGAGAGAGTGTGTGTGGGAGTGTGTGAGAGGGAGTGTGTGAGGGAGTGTATGTGAGAGTGTGTGAGGG
>JAQMYG010000017.1:232150-245221 GCA_030014215.1 Clariallabes teugelsi
GTATATATGTGTGAATGTGTGTGTGTGTGTGTGTGTATGTGTGTGTGTGTGTGTGTGAGTGTGTGTGTGTGTGTGTATAATGTGAGTGTGTGTACATACTGTGTGTGTGTGTGTTTATGTGTGTGTGTACATGTGTGTGTGTACATGTGTGTGTGTATATGTGTGTATGTGTGTGTATGTGTGTGTGTGTATGTGTGTGTGTGCATGTGTGTGTGTGTGTGTGTGTGTGTGCGTGTGTGTGTCCCACCTGTTTCCCGTCGAGTGTGTAGATCCTCTTGACGGCGCCACTCTCCAGTTTGATGGCCTCTGTGATGTCGGTGAGAACCTGCTCGAACGAGTGCGCGGTCTTCTTGTTCAGCAGAACCCTGACGGCCTTCCTGGGCTTCACGCCGCTGCGCATCACCGTCACCAGTTTGGGCCGCACGAAGTCCTTGGTCTCGCGCATCTCGCTCGCCAGCCGGCCCGCCGCGTTCTTCTGCATGGCGCTGGCCTTCACGTTCACAGACCAGTTGGGGTTCACGTTCTTCGTGTAGTCCACTTTCTTGTAGTAGTTCTCTGAGGCGCACACGTAGCTCTCACCTGCAGGGAACCAGCACAAGAACCGGGTTCTACAGTAAGACCCTTCATGTTTCAGAGGAATCTCTCACTGCTGACGATTCATTTACAGTCTTCCTCTAAAGAAGATTCTAGAGCGAGTCCATCTCTCCAGTCTTCTAGAACCTTCTTCAGATGTTTCAAGAACAAGTCTCTCTATAAACCACCTCAGTCTCTCAAATCATCTTATTGATTTATAGAATTATAAAATAAACATTTACTTTTTTTATTTAAGTTTAGTTTTTATATTTCTGTTTTTTTCCACCGAACACGACTTTACAGCATGTTTTCTGAAGAACATTCTGGAGGAATATTTCTGTGAGGAGAGCGCTAGAGCCCTGATCTCTGAAGCTTTAGTTCTATAAACAGCTCCAGTGGGTTCCTCTCGCCCCCACCGAGCTTCTCCACCCACACAGACACCAGGTTATATAAGCACGCACACACACACACACACACACACACACACACACACACACACACACAGCACTGTGTTTCCTGGGTGTCAGATGAGACAGCATGCGGCTCATACAAAACCTTCACACACATAGGGCGCTGAACTGGGATCAACATCCACCCTCACACCTCTAATCACATCTCCACCTCCATCTCCACATTCACCACCATCTCCAGGCTTACCTCAACCTCCATCTCCACACTCACCTCTACCTCCACACTCACTTCCATCTCCACATTCACCACCATCTCCAGGCTTACCTCAACCTCCATCTCCACCATCACTTCCATCTCCATCTTCACACTCACTTCCATCTCCACCGTCACCTCCATCTTTATCTCCAAACTCACCATCATCTTCAGGCTTACCTCAACCTCCATCTCCACACAGAACTCCACCTTCACCCTCACCTCCATCTTTATCTCCACCCTCCCACGTCCACCTTCATCTACACTTCCATCCCCTTCTGTCACATCTCCATCTCCACCCTCATGTCTCTATCTCTGACTTTATCCTCACATCTACATCTCCACCCTCCCTTTACATTTCCTTCTAAAACTCCACCTCCACCTCCACACTCACTTCCATCTCCACCAACACTTCCATCTCCACCGTCACCTCCATCTTTATCTCCAAACTCACCTCCATCTCCACATTCACCACCATCTCCAGGCTTACCTCAACCTCCAAACCAACCTCCATCTCCACACAGAACTCCACCTTCACCCTCTACATCTCCACCCCCCTTTACATTTCCTTCTAAAACTCCACCTCCACCTTCACCCCACACCTCTATACTCCACCCCTGCATCTTCACTCCAACCCCCCACCTTCCCTCATTCACACCCCTCCACCTCCTCACCCTACCTCACTCCTTCTCTCTCGGCCCTCTGTATGATCCTGAACAATCTTATTTGTGTGTGTGTGTGTGTGTCTGTGTGTGTGTGTGTGTTAGTCGGAGTCTTGTCTATCTCTATACCATACTCTCTACTCCACCTCATTTCCTCTGTTCCTGTTATATCGATTCATCATGTCCAGCACACACACACACGCACACACACGCACACACACGCACACGCGCACACACGCGCACACACGCGCACACACACGCACACACGCACACACACGCACACACCACACTGGGGCATTGACAATGATTTATATGCACAGAGAGCCATGGCAGAGACAGACAAAGAAACACACACACACACACACACACACACACACACACACACACACACACACAGATAACAGTCTCACGTATGTTTTCTTCACTGTTTCATATCGCAGTGTAATAACGGTGAAAAAGCCACGGTTGTGTCGATGATCAGTTAAACGATATATTGCGACACATCACATCTTACACTGTTACCATGGAAACTGAGGGCTTTGATCTCGATTTTGCATGTGAATGCATTTGCTTTTTTAAACAGGAATTCGAGGTGTTTTGTTGATCTCACGATAAATTCTGTTATAGTAGACTGGGCTTATGAATCGTGAATATTGAAATACTTTTAAAAAATGATTAAAAATAATAATAAAAGTGACTGTAGGCTTCTGATCCCTTTAAAATGTTAAAATCTTTATAATGTAAAAAATATTTTATTAATAAGACGAAAAAGTAAAGATAAACATAATTTTGTGAAAATGTACCTATTAAAGATGTACTCAGCATATATTTGAACACAAAGAATCACAACGAATATAAAATCACTTTAATGCCTGACTGTTTAAACCATGATTAAAATTTATATTAAACAATTTATAAACCGTGACAAATCCAGTAAAACAAACGTATTTTATGCACTGTGATTTTTACTAACAGTATCTAATAAACACTGACGCTGTGGAACAAACTGTGTTGTTTTCTGTTTAAACGCTGTGTCGTGGGTCAGGGGTAGTTCAGTTGTCCCTGTTGGGCCCTTGAGCAAGGCCCTTAACCCCCTTACCTGCTCAGATGTATAATGGGATAAAAAATTTAAGTCCCTCTGGATTAGGGCATCTGCCAAATGTCTCCTACAAAAGCAAAATCTGCTCCATGCTCCAGTCCAGTAGGTGGCGGTATTGCACCAATTGCTCATAAACTCAAAAGAAGAAGAGGCATAATTGATCATCTTACAAAATACAGAAGATGGAGTCACAGAGTTTTCTCCAGAGACATATTGTGATCAACTTTAGAGAACTTTTGAAGGATTTGAAAGTTTACCTAAATAGTTTAAAATGTGTGAATCGATTCAGAACCAAAAACTGATTTATCTGACCATCACTTAACTGAATCGATCAACAAGCCAACCTAACTGACCTTAAGTGGCCCTGAAGACTTTTGTTTGTTTTTTGAAGATTGTTGGGAATCACATGGTTTCTACACACACTGCATAAATTAAATTAATATTTTGCTGCACTTCGTTTTATTCGGTGTTTTTACAGAGCCAAAAAGTGTTCTATATCCCTTATATCATAAACACACTAAAATCTAATGGTGTTGTCGATCAACATCTGAGTACTGATCTCGAGAAAACCTCTTCAAGCTAGGACTCGAGTACGGTTCCCGAGCGTGGAACAACTGCGTTCTCACTGAGCAAAATGAACCAGTCGTTGGGGTTAAAGTGATCTCGCGAATGATCCCAGGTTCCTAATATGAAAACGCACTAAGAGAATCAAACAATTAGGATAAGCTGAATACATCTTTAAATAAAGCATCGACTCTCTCTGTTTTTTTTTATACAGCGTTCTGAACAGCGAAGGTCTAAATCATCATCAGCTGCATCCTGTGTTTTTAACTCCGTTCAGATAAAAGTGGATCCCGGAGCTGAGAGAAGGAGCAGCTGTGTGTGTGTGTGTGTGTGTGTGTGTGTGTGTGTGTGTGTGTGTGTGTGTTTAAGGTAAAAGGAAAATCTTCCTGCAGGATCAGAGCATCAGGTTTGGCTCCAGGGACGAGGGGAACTTATTTGGAAAAGGAAACCGGAACAGATGAGCTTCTGATAAGATGAGTTTTGAACATCAATGCAAATGAGAAACGAGAGAGGGGGGAAAACAAACAGAGTGAAGATAGACAAACAGAAAGCTGAGAGACTTCACCTTACTGCTGAGAGTCACTCCACACACACCCCGCCTCATGTGACATCATCATCATCATCATCATGACTCAGTATTAGTTACAGCATTAACAGTACAACTATTACAGATTTCCAGGAACGTATAAACATGATCATGTGACCTTCAAGTAACGCTAGCTAGCTCGCACTCCATGTCTATGAGAAATGATCGACTATTTTCGATGAGCTACAAAGTGAAATTTTGTTTATTAACATTAGCTAACTCGTAGGGGAACATTCCTATGTCCAAGGAAATGAGTTAGACCATATTCGCCTTTTAACCCTGGTGCATTGTGGGTATTTTGCACCTGATAGGGTACTGTGTTCGGCCCTCGCGCAACATTTAATATTAAAAAAAAAACACGACTCTAACAACAGCCAGATGTTACAGGATTAAACTAGCGTTGTTAGCTAGCTAGTTTAGCAGTAATGTATACTGTAGCTAATTTGCAGGTACTGACAGGCAGCACAGCGTCCTGTGTAATAGTTTGCTTAGATTTGTAAGATTAATATTGAATCAGGATATTTATAAAACTGTGACAGGTACAGAACGGCGATACAGATGGAATCACGCCTGAGTATCGTGATAATATCGTATCGGGACGGCCCTGGTGATTCTCATCATTACTGCTTCCGCTACTGAATTGGGACATGTGATAAAAACCTACCTGTTGATGTCACATACACTCCCCCCAAAACACACACACACACACACACACACACACACACCTTCCTCCAGCTGGTCGAGGGTGCTAATCTTGCGAGTGCCGTCGATGGTGAAGATGAAGCGGACGCCGTGCGGCAGGTTGATGTGGTCGGACAGCGAGCGTGTCAGGTCCTCCAGCAGCGCGTCGAAGGTGCGGAAGCGCTCTTGCGCCACAGCGTAGACGATGCCGCGGAAGTAGCGGTCGCCGTTGCGGTAGAAGCGCACCTTCTTGGCCTTCTTCTCGTTGGTGAGCGCTTGCAGCGTGCGCGTGCGGTAGAAGCTGCAGTGCGCGCTGTGTGTCGGGCTCGGCAGGCCGTTCTTCTCCGGCTTCCTGCGGCACGACTTGTCTCGCTCGTCAAAGTGTCCGAAATCCAGCTCCATGGCAACGCTGAGGCCTTGGGCAGTGTGGAATTATGGGTAACTAAAACGACAAGAAAAAAACAACAACCACATGGATTTAGATTCCATCATTATCGTTTCCTTTATTCTCTCCATCCCAGTTTCTCTTCATCTCTTTCTTTGTATTAATCTTAGTTTTGTCTTCCTTTTGTCCTTTTTATCCTCTCTTTGTTCCTGACCCCCTTTCCCTCCATATCTGGTCTCACATTTTTCTCTTTTATTTCTCTCTCTTTTCCTTCCTTTCTTACTTCTCACTCCCTCTTTCCTTTCTCGCTCAATTGTTTCATTTCCAAAGAGCATTGTCTAATCAATTACTTAATGCCATACCAACCAAACACACACAAAGACACACACACACACACACACACACACACTACTTTCTAGTGAAACCAGAGCCAGTATCCAGTGGAAAGCATTAATATTTCATTTTACAACACAATCCTACCTGGATATGACCTTCAATTCATCACACACACACACACACACACACACATTCGGATTCTGCTCTCAGGCATGAATACAAGTGTGCCCTACATTCCCTGTGCTGAAGGACACTCTGGCCAATTTGCCTCTATAGACACACACACACACACACACACACACACACACACACTTATTGGTGGCTTCAGTTACAGCACTGTAGGAACAAAGGCTCTGTCCCAATTACTAGCATCATTTGTAGTAAGACAAATGAGTGAAAGTGAAATGTTTAAACGTTAAAGCGGCGTTAAAGCGTCCTCCTGCAGTGTGAGGGGTCGTCGGTGTGACGTCATCAGGATCAACCGATACAGAATCAGGAGGAGGTGAGTTTCAAGTGACCTTTAACCTTTTCATAAACATGTTAGTCAGGTTACAGCAGCAGGTGATACAACACCAAACTCTCCACCTGGGATACCTGAGAGTCTCATACGCAAATTATATACAAATACAAATACAAAAACAAATACTCATGTTTCTAGTCTCACTTTTATAACTCTGCTATGTCACCATCATCATCACCATCATCACCTTCATCTTCAATATCATCATCACCACCACCACCATCATCACAATCACCTTCCTCATCATCACCATCACCACCTTCATCATCATCACCATAATCACCATCATCATCACCATCATCACCACCTTCATAATCATCATCACCATCATCACCTTCATCTTCAATATCATCATCACCACCACTTTCATCATCATCACCATCATCACCACCTTCATCATCATCATCACCTTCATCTTCATCATCACCACCACCACCACCACCATCACCTTCCTCATCATCACCTTCATCATCATCATCATCGCCACCATAACCTTCATCATCACCTTCATTACCATCACCACCCTCATCTTCATCATCACCACCACCATCCTCACCATCTTCATCACCACCATCACGTTCATCATCATCATCACCATCACCTTCATCATCATCATCATCTCCACCCTCATCTTCATCATCATCACCACCATCATCTTCAATATCATCATCACCACCACCATTTTCATCATCACCACCTTCATCATCACCTTCATTCCTTTATCTTCTTTATCGTTTACTCTCTTTAATCTTTCCCCAGATTTCACATCATCTCTCTCTCTCTTCTGTTTCTCCTTGGTCTTCCTGTCTCACCCCCTCATCCCATCCCTTTCATACTCTGTCTATTCTACAGTATCTCTCTTCATCTCGTCTCTTTTCCCCCTTTTCTCTCTGGTCTTTCTGTCTCATTTTATACCACTTTTTCACTCTCTCTCTCACATCTGAGTAAGGCAGTTTGGCGCGTTTTGGGGGGACGAGCGCCAGAAATTGGAAAAACACAGCTGCTTCTTTTCACTGCTAAGCGATCTGTCCATCACCCGAGAAGAGAAAAGAAACAGAGAGAGAGAGAGAGAGAGAGAGAGAGAGAGAGAGAGGAGTGGATCAGTGAGAATTCCATCTGTAGCTTTTTACTTTAGTAGTTTGGACAGAATGAATAGATTACATCAATTTAAGAAGAAATAAAAGAAACACTTACACACACACACACACACACTGCTTGTAGACGATACAACCCTTTCCACTCAGTTCAAGACTCTTCTTACTCATGTTCAGAAATGTTTATAGCTAGATATAAATATAGATAGATAAATACAGTCATATTCAATTTACTGCCGCCTCATCTAAAACAATTATTTCAACTCTTTTTATTGTTTTTGTGTGAAAACATAATAAAAATCATTTGATGTAGCAGGTCTCAGTATTTGGCAAATACAACCTCAGACAAACAACATATAACATTTTTCACTGTGGCTTTATTTATTTAACAAAAATGTATCCAAAAAGAAAAAACCCACATTTGGACAATACTAAGTACCCGCATTGTTACACAGCTTGCAGATCCACATTTAGCAGCGATAACTTGATGTAATGTTTCCTGTATGACTTCACCAGTCTCTCAGTCAGTTCGTTGGGGTTTTGGGGTGTTCGCCTCTGCACGGCTCTCTTAAGGTCCCGCCCACAGCAATTCAGTTGGGTTGAGGTCTGGACTTTGACTAGGCCATTTCAAAACCTTAATTCTTTTATTTTTTAGCCATTCTAATGTAGAGTTACTGGTGTGCTTCAGATTATTGTCCTGTTGCATGACTCGATTTCAACCAAGCTTTAGCTGTTGTACAGATGGCCTCACATTTGCCTCTGGAATACCCTGCGGCTGCAAAAACAAGCCCAAATCATCGGCTCTCCAGCACCACTCTTAACAGTGGGTATGTGGTGTTTCTGCTGTTTAGTTTACCCAAATAAACAACAACAAAAAAACCATTATGCTGGTGTTTAAGGACAGACAACTTCACTTTAGTCTCATTTGTCCACAGGACATTGTTCCAGCTGCCTTGTGTTTTGTTCAGATGCAGTTTTGTGAACCTCAGTTGTGGCTCCACGTTCCAAACAC
The DNA here is from genome assembly GCA_030014215.1 of Clariallabes teugelsi. Classification (NCBI taxonomy): domain Eukaryota; kingdom Metazoa; phylum Chordata; class Actinopteri; order Siluriformes; family Clariidae; genus Clariallabes; species Clariallabes teugelsi. The sequence continues at coordinate 240,326 of JAQMYG010000017.1, forward strand.
TTCCAAACAAACCGTACTTGTTCAGTCTTCTTCTAATTGTGCTGTCACACACACATTGTGCGAATACCCACAATGCACAAAGGTTAAGAGGCGAATAAAGTCTCACGCATTTAAAGCAAGCTGTCATGGACTTTAACATGTAACATGCTCAGTGCAGCCTGGAGGGTCTGAGATGAACCTCTTGGGGTATTTTGTATTCCTCTGAGCATCACATGTTCTGACCTTGGGGTGAATGTACTGGGACGTCACCCTCCTGGGAAGACTGGCGACTGTCTTGAAACCTTTCTATTTGTGAATAATCTTTCTCACTGTAGAACGTTCAACTCCTAGTTCCTTGGAAATGGTTTCATTACCCTTTCCAGATTGATGTGCAGCAACAGTTGCGTCTCTACCATTGCTCATGTCTTTCCTTCTTGGCTTTGTGTTAACACACACACACACCTGTTTTTCTTCTTTTTGGATGTTCATTGGAGGTTGTTTTTGCTACGATCGGACGAGTTTTATTATGTTTAAACACAAAAACACATAGAATTAAAAGAGGGGGTACATACTTTTACACATGACTCTAGATATATGTGTGTATTAATTTTGGAATGTCCCCCTGAACCACACACACACACACACACACACACACACACACACACTTCCATAAATGAACATAAATCAATACACACACACATCCCCTCCCCCAATCAATCAATATCCTCTAATCAATATCTATATATAACCTTTAATCCTTTTCTTGGACTCAAGTGTGTCAGCAATTCTATAGTCTCTCTATCTCACACACACACACACACACACACACACACACACACACACACACACTACCTGCTAGGGTCCAGTGCATTGTGGGAACTGGGGACTTTATTTAATGTTTTCAACATAATCACAAAATGATGACTCTGAACGCGGTGCACCGGTGCGGTTTGCGTCTTCTCTGTCTCAGCATCTCCAGCTGTTCTAACATGACATGCGGCTGTCCTTCCTGTGGGCTTTTTGTGTCCATTTCTGGACACCTCTCCTCCCTCTTCTGTGTCTTTATCCTCTCTCTGTTCTTCTCTCAATTAACTTTTAGAATTCTGGATTTTCAGACCCTGAGTATGGCTCTTACAGTTTTGTCTTCTGTTCTTCTTAAGAGACCATGAACCACACATACACACGCACACACACACACACACACACAGGATGGAGCAGGTTGTGTGGGTTAAGCCCCCTTTTTAACAAATCCCCGTCCCTCCCCCGGAGCATTTGGGTGTCTTTTGAATTAGATTTATCTGTTTAAATTTTTAATGCTGTATTTGTACTGTTAAAGCCTTTCAGCATGAGAGAGAGAGAGACAGAGCGAGAGAGAGAGAGAGAGAGAGGGGGACATTGTGTGTGTCCTGTACAAATCGGATTAAAGATGAACAAAAGAGTGCAGCAAACAGAGCAGGGGAATTAAAGAGCTACCGTATGAAAGAAATTTGTCTTCCTGTCAGTCTCCATTATACTTCAGTACACTACATTACCCAGAGTTCTCTGCAGCAAAAATAAATAAATAAATAAATAAACAAATAACTTTCTGCAACAAAAAAAAACACTATTTCATTTAAAATGTGTGACACAATTCCACAGTCTAAGTAGTAACGCTGTGACGCTCTGTAACGTACAGATACTCAGTAACACAGACGTGAGATGTTCCTGTTGACTTCAGATCAATCCCTGCTATCCGTTATCACCCAGATGAGGATGGGTTCCCTGTTGAGTCTGGTTCCTCTCAAGGTTTCTTCCTATTACCATCTCAGGGAGTTTTTCCCTCAGCACCGTCGCCCTCGGCTCGTTCATCAGGGACGATCTGATCATTCTGATTCATACACATTCACATTTCCATAATTTTCTTTTAATATTGTAAAGCTGCTTTGCGAGAATGACTCTATTGTTATACAAATAAAATTTTATTTAAATGAGCTACATTACGGCATTTGGCAGACCCCCTTACATCCAGAGGGACTTACATTTTAGACTCATTATACATCTGAGCAGTTGAGGGTTAAGGACCTTGCTCAAGGGCTCAACTTGGTGGTCGTGGGGTTAAAACCTGGGACCTTCCGAACCGCAGTCCACAGCCTTAACCACTGGAGTTGGATCTCCACTACTGAAGTACAAAGTTTAAGTGTATAAGTGTAGAGTATAGAGTGTATAGTGTTTGACTGGAGGCTTGGGTTTGAGCTTTTTTGCGAAACCGTCCATGTGATCTCTTACCATAAACATGTCTTCGTGGTGAAGCAATCGGACCTCAAGCTTTAGCCTCGAAGCAACTGGCTATTAATCTCATCCTCTTTTTATGGTAGAAAGTAATACATTTTATAAATCACAAATCCACATAAGACCCGCCGGCAGCCGATTCTCTCTTTAGGAGAGAAGGAGAGAAGATCTCTCTTACAGAGTTCACAGTTCACAGACTCGCCTCGACAGTGTATTCGTTACACGAATGCATCGGAACAAAACGTCTGAAATCCGAGCCTTTATGTGAATATGACATGCACAATGGAAAATAAATGACTTGTATGTACGCTGGCTCAAAACCCCTTCGTGTGTGTGTGTGGGTGCGCGAGTGTGTGCATGTACATGCTATCTTCCTGTCACAATGAGCTCTTAATTACAGCAATAAGTAGCACATATAGCTTCCACACTATTGCTAAATGCTAATGACGGCTGATTTTTGGTGGGTTTGCTAAACCATGTCCTGTGTGTGTGTGTGTGTGAGTGAGAGAGAGAGAGAGAGAAAGAGAAATGTTAATATAATAAATATAACTCCAGCAAATAAAGTGAGACAGAATGAGGCAGACAGAAAGCATACTTTATCCTCTCATCGTATAAACACACTGCACTGATCCTCCACCATGGAGTGTTAACTGTTAAACGTTTTAAGCGAGCTCTGCTTATTCTACTCAGACTCTGTTTACTGCTCTGTTAGAAAGCTCTGTTCTTCTCAGAATTCCTGCAGCACTTGTGTGGTAATGTGTCAAGCAGCTGCAGGGTGATAAAGTGACGAGCAGTAACGGGAACGAATCATCATGGACATCCATTATAGAGGAAAAAATATTTAACAGCAAAAAAAGAACTTAAGTCTTTCCAATTTTATGTTGAAGCACAGCTACTTCTCAATATGTTTGAAAAAGCGTATTTTGAGCTGTGGCATGTTGTATACAGACCCTGAAAGGAGGTAAAGGGACAAGTTTACACCAGCTGTACAGGATGCTTTGGGGTGGAGCCATGTATCTGTCTTTACATGCCTCTTACTGTCATGGCTGCCATGAGAAAAGTGTCAGCAGTTGCATGTTGCTCAACAAAGCTCCATGTGAGCTAGAGTGCCATGGTGCTGCTGTGTAGCTACACTTATTCTCAAAGTTAGGACCAGAGTGAGGCCTGGGGATCAAAGTGGTGACCTGAGAACAAAGTGGGGACCTGGGATCCATGTGAGGACTGGAGTACGAAGAGAGGACTGGAGGCTAAACTGGGCTCCAGTTTAGCCTCCAGGGGAATAAAGTAGGGTCAGGAGACCAAATTAAGAACTGCTGAATAAAGCATTGTCTGGAGACCAAAAGGAGGACTAGGGGACAAAGTAGGGGCCTGTAGACAAAAGTGAGGACCAGAGTCGAAAGTAGGGGCTGGGGAGTAAAGTAGGGGCTGGAAACCAAAATGAGGACTGTGGAATAAATTATGGGCTTAAGACCAAAGGGAGGACTGATAGAGTAGGGTCTGTACACCAAAGTGACTACCAGAGTCCAAAGTGAGGACTTAGAAATAAAGTAGGGGTTGGAGACCAAAGTGAGAACTAGAGGCAAAAGGGAGGACTGGGGGCCAAAGTGGGAACTGGGAATAAAGTATGAGCTGGACACCCAAGTGGCTACCAGAGTCCATAGTGGGGACTTAGGAATAAAGTAGAGTCTGTAGTGGAGACTTTAGTGAGAAATGTGATCAAACTGGGCACATTAGAACAAAGTGGGGACCTGTGACCAATGTAGGGAACCAGGGACTAGAGCTGTGAATTACAGGTAGACGTTGGACCTGCATTTTTGGGACTTTTAGTCTGATTTGTCTCAAGTCTCAGATATAGTTCTTAGAGGTTTGTGAAATATTAAAAACTACTCTGGTAAAGACTGAAATTCTGTGTAACGTGTTAAGTGTGTAAATATCATATCTGGTGCAAACTGACAATCTGTGGATTGGAGATCTATATGTGGACTGCAGACCAAAATGGGGACCGGGGACCAAAGTGGAAACAGGAATCCAAAATGGAATCCAAAATGTGGGCTGAGAACAAAAGTAGGGGACAAAAAAAAGTGGTGCTAGGCAACCAAACTGTGGACTTGGGATCAAAGTGGTAACTGAGGTCTAAAGTGGGAACTAGGGTGTGTCGCTAGTATCAAAAGAAAATTAAGTATGATCCAGTAAAAGCAACAATTCCAACTTGTGGCTGGAATTATTCAATAGACTGATCCTGTGGTACATCTGGTCTGATGTTTCTTCAGTTCCATATTCACAACCTTACCTGCAATTAGTACCCATTTACTGTTTGATTAAACAACTGATTAAATGTGTACAGAGTCATTTAGATGAATACCACAGGGGTTAAGAAGTCAGCAGAGATCGCCTGTGCCTCTAGTGACTGGATTTAGCGGTTTATTTTAATTTGTGGTTAACTAGTTAGCTTAGAAGGTTATACAGTATGTAGGCACTTTAGCTATATATAGAAAGATAAAAAGGTAAGAAAAATTAAACAGCTGATAAAACTTTCTTCACACACACTTCAAACAATATATGGTGTAATGACTATATATATATATATATATATATCAGGGCTTGACATTGGCACCCGCCCACCCGCCAAATGCGGGTAAAATTCGGCTG